>NW_006500031.1:287665-325130 GCF_000471905.2 Amborella trichopoda
CCGTACGGACTCGCCGATTCACTGTTCGGACTCACCGATTCCGTACAGTGAATCGGCGAGTCACTGTACGGAATCGTCCGGTTCTATCTAGAACTGAACGATTTCCGATTTTTCAACCGATTTGGTCCTTTTTCGCGAATTCCGAGTCGAACCGGGCGAGTCCGGTTGGACTCGACGTTTTTTAAAACGCTGGTTAATACTGAATAATTCATCTCTTATGAGTAATTTGATGAATTATATCTATTTTTGTATTACTTTTTTTTCTTTTTTTTATGATTTTCCCTTTTAAGTATAATTTTACAATAAAAAATAGGTTTTCATATCTTCTATGTTATTTGTTTTAAAATTTAAAGCATTTAAATTTCGTTGATGATGCATTTTTTTGTATCTTTAAGAAATATTGAAATAAGTATTTTTTTTAACAAAATTACCAACCTGAAACCACACACAAAATTCTGTCATGTAATTTACAAAAGCCAAAGGAAGTTTTGTATGAAATTTTAATGCGTTGAAAATAGTTTATTATCCATTTCAAATTATAACCAATACAAAGTTCTTCAGAAAAATTATGTTGCCTTTCTTGTAGAAAAAGGTTATGGGAAACCATATTTTATTTATTTATATAATTTAAATAAATTCACATTTTTAATATTTTATAAATTTAAATATTATTTATACATTTTTTAGCATATTTTGTTATCACAAATATTTAAATCAATAAAAAAATGATATTATCTTTCAACTAAAACGTAGCAATTATTTTATTCTTAAAGTATAAATTTAAAATTATTTTAAATCATATTTTTGAATAACTTTTATTTTTATTTTTAACACTTTTATTATGTGCTTTTATTAAATTTAAACATTTATTCGATACAATAATTTAAAGTTTTTAAGTTTTGCCCAATAAGAGTATTATATGTTATTATTTTTTTATTATTAATATCCTCATTATATTTCTAAAAAATTAGTTTGGTTTTATGCTAGGATGGTCAATAATTATAACTATTTTTCTACTTAAGAAATTAATTGAAAAGTTTAGGGATAAGATCAAACACCTATGCATGGTCCTTATTTGATTTAGAGAAAACATATAATAGGTATCTAGATAGTTAATTTGGTATGTGGTGGAAGAAAAATGTATCTTTAGAGGATATATTGAAGTTGTGAGAGATATTTATTATAGGGTACTAACTAGTGTGAGGACAAGGGAATTTTCAATGACAGGTGGCGTACATCACGGGTTAGTGTTGAGTTCCTTTCTCTTTGTTTTAATTATAGGCGAGTTAACTGATCATCCACATGACGTATTGTGGTATATATTATTTGCGAATGACACAGTTTTGATTGAAGAGACTAGAGTCGCCAACACAAAGTTAAAACTTTTGAGTGATGCTCTAAAATCTAAATATTTTACAATTAGTTGGACTAAGATAAAATCTATAGAATGTAAGTTTAGTAATAAAAAGAGTAAAAACGAGGAATTAATTAAGATTGATTATAAAGAAGTACCTAAAGAAACTCAGTTTGATATCTTGGGTTGATAATCTGTGATAATGTAGAGATTGAGGAAGATGTCATGTATAGAATTAAAATTGGATACACAAAATGAAGATGTACTTCCCGAGTCTTAAGTGATCACTACATAACAATGAAACTGAAAGGAAAGTTTCATAAGAGGGCTATAAGACAAGTCATGCTATATAAGACGAAATGTTAGGTGGTCAATAAGTAATAGGTGAGTGTAGTTGAGATGGATGAGTGGCAAAAAATGATAAAATTTAAAACGGATACCACTGAGGGAACTTAGGAGGTGGCTTCAATAGGCAATAAGATAATGGAAAATAGACTTAGGTGATTTGGCCATTTGCAGTGTTGACCTAGAACAACATTAGTTAGAAGTGCCCATTTGATTCAAATGAAATGCTTTAAAAGGACAAACGACATGGATGGAAGTAGTGGGAAGAAATATGGTAACCTATACTCTAAAGGTATAACCCTTGACATAATGGAATAATAGAACATAATTCATATAGTTGACCTCAAATAGTTGAGATAACACATGGATAATGATGATAATGATATCCTCCATACATTTCCATGCAAGTAGATAAAATCCACCAGCAATTTCTTGACTCGGTGTTCTATCTAAGGGAGCAAGTTTACCATTTGCTCTATGTCACGGTCATTCCTTTTCCAGCGAACGCTTGATGAAACAAACAACTTCAAATTGAAATTGAACCATCTATGCTCTTGAAAAAAATAATTCCTCGACTAAGCAGAAATTGTTTAAGTTTTGAATGGTGAGACCTAAGTATTAAAAAATTTAAAATTTATATTTTTCTTTTAAATATAGACCTTTAGGTAGTTTCTAAAATTTGGGATTAACAGCACGATAGAGTATGTATACAGTATACGTCCGCGGGAGCAGAATACGCGCCTTCAAATGCAAAAAAGTCGTGCGAATTTTCATAACCCTTCCACGTGCAATTTGGATTCATTTTTCTTGCTTTTTCGTCCCGCCATGTGATAAGTGCTCACTCAGATGATTTTCACTCCGCTGTTCCCAAGCTGATAGCGGTCCAGAACTCCAAAACCCTAGAAATCCCATTAATGGCGTCAAAACCCTGAAACCAATTCCAATTCCAATTCCATGGAGCTTCTCTCTCCAAACCCACTATCGAATCTCTCTCCTGCCCTTTTTCTCCATTGTTCTCCTTCCAAGCTCTGTTTCCACTCTCAATTCTTTTGCAACAAACTATCTATAGGGAAAAATGATAGGGTTTCAACTCCTCTGAGAATTGATTGGGGATTGTCTAATGGTGGAAACTTCTCAAGATTCTCTTTTTGTAGCTATAGAAAAACTGGCCATGAAGAACTGGAATTGGGACAAAATGGAGGCCAAGTCGATGTGGTGGGAATTGGAAGCAGAAAGGATGCTTTTCTTAATTTTTGCTTGAATTCGCCCTTGATTTCTCCATTGGCGAGGTTCTGGTATGTGATTTTTTCCTTGGCTGCGTCAGCATGTGTTCTTACTGTTGGTTTCCATGCTTTTAGCCTTTTATCTTTGTTTCAAGTTTGAGTTGGATGAAACTAGGGTTTATAAATTGTTAGTGTACTTCTTGTCTTGATTTCTATGTTTATTTCTGTAAACGTGGATTCCTCACTTGTTCAAAGTCATTTTTTAGAATTATGGATACATGTTTATCAAGAGTGGTGAGAACTGGTGTAATAAACTTATAAAGGAAATTAACATGAAAGTAGATGGCTTATAGTGAAGTTGTTAGACAATTGTTAATTATGATTCAAAAAGATGGAAACTGATTTGGGAGGAGCCTCTATTTGATTCTCATGCGGTTAATTTTCAGGCCACTGGCCAATATAGGTCCTTAGTTGAGAGGTATTAATATTTAACTTTATCTGGTACGTTGCATTATAGTGATTTTCATCTTTTGGCAACTTACTGCATGAAAACCAAGTGTTGGTGTGTAGTTTTTTTCTTAGTTAAAAAAGAAAATGTCCCATTGAAATGTATTGGATAAGTTAAATGAACAAAAATTTTTTCACAATTTGAAAATAGTTATGGTTTTTCTTTATCTTCTTGTGTAGTTACATAAACATTTATGAGAAATTACTGTTGAGATCCTTTGTCCATTGGATTAGATAGTTTAGCACAGATCAAGGTGTTTACTATAAATCATTTGGTTAGAAAGTTTGTCTCCACAAAATTCATGGATGTATAATGGCAGGTAAGGTTTATGGGTTAAACATGTGGATTTGTTAACACCTGCAAGTATGTTGCAGGACTGTAAATGCGGCAGATTCAAAAAAGTTTCACTTACTACAGAAGACTACTGGGAAAGGTCAATTTTTTTGCTTTTGATTTTTGCATTTGAATATTTTAATTTGATGTGCTGAAAGTTCTATGTTTCCTGTAAATGGCAGTAATATTAAATTCAGAAAGAGTAAATTTGGGCTTTTGGGATTAGATGAAACAGGGAGTGAAATCCAAATAAATATGCCGAGTAAATAGTCCTAAATTGGATTACTTATTGATTATGAGTATGGACCTCTCTACTTATGTTTTACCATTGGGGTTCTTGCAAATTACTTATTGATTATGAATATGGACCTCTCTAAGCTCATGCCTTAAGCTCCTGTAAAAAAAAAGTTAGAAGAAAATGTATACCTTAATTTCTTTAAGGAAAATGTCGGTATCTAGGTGAAATAAACCTCTACAACAATCAAGAAAAGATATTGCTAAATTTTTGCTATTACTACAGGAGCTCCTTTAAACTTTTGATCTGCTTCGCTGACCATAAAAAGGATTCAGTTAATTTATTGGATCTGCTGGTCATGAAATGTTACAGTTTGGCTAAAAAGGACATGAAGACAACTGATCACAGTGGCTACATGTGGATGCTGAAAAAAAATTTCATCTTGGTGTCTGTTTTGCTAGATCTCATTTGCGTAAATCTTTTCAGTAGCAACTGTGGGCATGAAGAACACTACACTTTCATTCATCCAATCAAATATATGGAGAAAGCTCACATTCTTTTTATTTTATATACAGATTTGGTGCAAAGCCTTGTGGAGGATGTAAGCTTGAAGCATTGCAATCACAGGGCCCTTATCCTTGTTTGTAGATTCCTTTCCTTGGCTTCTTAGTTACATAACTATTTAGTTTCCCAGATTTTAATCTAGTTTATGATGGTTATGGGCCTTATTCTTACGAAAATCTTTTTTTATTTAACTTGGATAAAATAGACAAAGACAGTAAATGAAAATTTCACGTGGATAATAGTCTCTCTTTACTTCTTGGGGAAGCTGCATTCATTCGCAATAATTGGAAATAGATGTTATGAAAGTTTCTTTGATTCTTTGCAAAAGTAATATTCGGTTAGATATCTTATTTGTTCTATGCATTAGGTGGCTAATGCAGGATATGGCTCAGATCATCACATAATAACAGAGCTTATTAGTGCCGTCAGGTCATCTGATGGGCTAGCTGTGTGTATTGTGGTGAAGCCTTTCAGCTTTGAAGGACAAAAGCGCCAGTATGAGGTACTGCTAATTTGTTTCTTATGGATTTTTTCTATTTAATTTATTTGTATAGAGACACATTTTCTGAAAAAGAACACCTACATTTTGCAACTGTCAAGAAAACCTGCATTTTGGAATATACAATCTTTGCTTGATGGCTACACCAATTACAGACTTTTGATTATGCTTACATTCCATACTGGTGAAAGCCGTGGTTTTGTCATTCTTCTCTTCTTGATATTTGGAGAGGACAATGGTATACTGGCATTACTTCTAAGAAAGTATAGTGGCACTATCAATGATGTTTAGGTGCTTATTTGAATGTGTTGCACTACAGATAGAGGAGTTGGTAAAGAAGCTTCGCAACCAGAGCAACTTTTGTATTGGTAAGAGCGTCGATTTGGTGTTATAAAAAAATTGAATATCTTTATGAGGGGGAAAAAAAAGGAATATCAACAGTCAACGTCTCCCTCATCCCCCCTCTCTGTGTTAATCAATATTGGTGATTAATTTTAAAATGGAATATCAACACTCACAATGTCCCTCTTCCCCCCCCCTCCCCCCCTCCCCCCCTCCCCCCTCTCCTGTGATAATGAATATTGTACATAATCACTATTTTTTGTTTGGTATAATTAATTAATATTTTATGCAATAAAATTGATAAATGCCGTATTGTCCATCATTTTAATTGTGAAAAACGCTTCTGCTTCTTCAAATAACAAGTTCTTTAGATCTGCAGTGGTGGAAACCAATGCTTTGCTTGAAAAGGATGCTGTAACACTGACTGAGGCAGTAAGAAGTGCAAATAATGCTGTCTTATTGGCTGTAAATGCTGTTTCTGTTCTTGTGTCAGTAAGTTCACTTTCTTGAAATCTTTAGAACAGCACCCTTGTGATTTAGGGTGTGTTGGACTGGCGGAGCTTTTGGGAAGTGGAAGATCCCAGTTCTGCCAACTGTATACTCCCACATTGGTTACGCGGGAGTTGAAGCTCAAGTGTGGAAGGGCAGCCTTCCACACTGCTTTCAAAAACAACTTTAATTGTGGAAGCCGCCCCTTCCATGCTAAATGATGGAAGGGGTGGCTTCCACTTTTGTGGAAGGGGGGGGGGGGCTTTGGCAGGCTGCTCTTCCTTGTAAAAACTTGCCCTTAAGTGATTTGCAAACATACTTATAGCCTGGAAATTTCAGGATGTGCATAGCAAACTTTTGGAGACACCAAAGGCTAAAATGAAGGAGGTGGGATTTTTAGAAGCTTTGGAAGTGAGTTTTTTCACATCTTTTAATCACTTGTAGAACCTAAATTGGAGAACTCTTTATTCTCTGTTATCACTTCCTAGTTCCTACTGGCTTATTGAATGCTTGATACCCTTTTTTTGAGTAAAAGTATTTCCTTTTTATCTTCCTCATTGTAAAAAAAGATGTTATTAATATCAGTTTGTAACAGAAATTCACAACTATCACATATTGTTTGAGGTGACATGTTCTTTTATTTCCTTAAAATGGTAACAAGAGGTATCTTCTAGCATATAGGCCTAGAAAATGAAGTACAAAAAGGATAAGAAGTAAGAACACTAACCAAGAATTCAGACCTGAAGGAGCAGTAAAAGAATGGGAGATGGGTATGCAAACCCATGAACTATCCCGATTGTAATCATACCTGAAAGCTCCTCGAAATTAGAATCCCGCCTGTTATAATTTACCACTTCCTTGGAGCACAAGTTTGATGAAACTGGTGGTAGAATGCACTTGAAGGGGTGTGTGATTTAACTGTATTCCATATCAAACCACGGATAACTACCATGAATCTTAATGACTGAGCATACTCTGAATATCCCAGGAATATGGTATCATATTTTATATCTAGAAGGATAATTTATTGCAGTGCCAACTTTGTCAAAAAAAATGATCAAAAAGAAATTTATTGCAGGGCCAATTTTGTCTGAGATATTCATTTTCTTCATCCATCCCTTATTTCTTCTATGACAAGGGTAGAGAGCGTTGGTCTGTGGTGCATTTATTCAATACTTCCATGATGGTACTCGAAACCACACGGTTAGAGTCCTATTAAAATGACTAGGATACAGGCCGTGTGTTGCACAGAATCTTAGAAATTTCATCTAATAGAAAAAGTAATAAGAATAAAATCTAATGAACCAAACACAAATTAAAAAAGAAAATCTAATTTTGTTAAAATAGAATGAGAGACATGTGAAGAAAGAGAGTTAACATTGCTCAAAATTAATACTGCAATAGATATCACAATTATTTACATGCTATACATTATACATACTAGTGATATGCATGTGCATTGCACGTGTATTAAATATTAATGATTAAAATAAAATTTCAATCTAAAAATAAAATTTTCAAAAAGGCATAAAATTCCTTTATGGAAAGGGTCTATAGAAGAGAGTTTTTGATGAATCTATCTTCACATGTGGGCTTCTATTAAATAATTATTATTTTCTTATGTTTTCAATTATATTATTTTCTAACCTACTCTAAAATTAGTAATTATATTAGTAAATAATATTTACTTAAATAATAAGTAAATATTAGAAAAAATGGGAATGTAAAACCATACTACATAAACTTCAAAACATATCTGTAATTCTATTTCTAACTGCATTGTGAGGTAATTATTTTTCTAAAAAAATTTTGATTATATTATTCGGATGGAAGTAGTGCGAAGAGATATATCTTTTTATTTTTTGTACTAACCGATATAAGTTTTAACGTTTTCTTTGTATATAATAATAACTTGCATTTTTTGAGAATTATATTTTTTTATATTTTTAAATTTTCATTTATATTACTTTTAGATATAATTCAAATTATCTTCAATTATATTAGTAAGTATATTAATTTTTATTTTTTGTGCTTACTAATATAAGTATTAACTTTTCTTTGTATATAATAATAACTTGCATTTTTTGTTAATTATATTTTTTTATATTTTGTATTTTCAGTTATATTATTTTTAGATATAATTCAAATTATCTTCAGTTATATTAGTAAATATATTATTTACTTATAAGTACATATTTTTATAAAAATTAGAGAGTGAAAATACAAAACCATGTCACATGATACATATAACAAATAACCCATAATAATGATGTATCTATTGCAAATAAAATTGATAATAATGTTTGTATTACTTATTTTTCTTCATTTCATGGTAGCAAAGACTTCTCTCTGAGAATTTTGCTTTTTCCAATTTAGAATTGTATTTTGAAAATCGTAAAAAAGTACAGATAGAAAATGAAAAGGAGAAAGAGAAAAATAGAAATGAAAAAAGAAAAATGAAGTTTTTTTTTATTTACTATTTTTAATTATTTTTATTTATTAATGTATCTTGTAAATTGAGGTAACTATATTATTGAGTTTTTGTTTTTCTTGTTTTTGGTATTGACTAATTTTCATTATTTTTTATTTATTATGGTCTTATAGGGGTGAGGACCTTAAACTTTCCCTTAACCTGTCTCAAGCCTGAGTAAAGGATGTGGGTTTGTGTTAGATAGGCAGCTAGCGTAAAACTTTGCCACATCTTATCATGAATCTTGAACCTAAGGAAATAGTGAGAAAAAATATGCTTACTTTTGGTTGTATTGAGGTTATGGCCATTGATAGAGAAGAATGGAGGAACATGATTCATGTGATCTACCCCAAATCAGTGGGATAAGGCTTGGATATGATGATGATTATGATGAATTATTTTTATTTATTAATGTAGCTTGCATTTTGAGGTAATCATTTCTATGAAAGTAATTAGCCAACCCCAAATAGTTGGGATAAATCTTAGATGATGATGATGATTTCTATTAAAGTAACTATTTTTGAGGTTATTGTATTTCTGCAATTTGCATTTATGGTTAATTATTATTCTGTTTGTCCCTTTTTTTATTTACATTTATACCATTTACTAACATAAATTTATTTATTTTATTTGTATTTGTAAATATACTAACTACTAATATGTAAGTATTACAAAAGCCAGAGAAGGAATTATGTTTTTTTTTTTGCCTTTACCCATATAAGTATTTGTGGTAAATTATTTTTCTGGATTTTGGCATTCTCAAGTAGAAAATAATTAATATTACATAATTTCTCAAAGAATCTTGAGAAAGAGAAAGCTAAGGATATATCTCCAAAAGTAAGAAAGATGAGAAAGAAAGAGAGTAATCTTAAAATTAGAGGGAGTTATCATATTAGATAAGAGAGAATGGGTCATCAAATAAAATAACTTAGGACAAAGCAGGAAATACTTAAAAATAAAAGGATAAAAGAGGAAGAAAAAAGAACACTAGTCGCGAAAATTTGAAGGGCCCTCTTCTCGCTTAATATATAATAATAGATAAAGGAAATCTCAGAATTTGTGAAATGAGATGTCCATTTCCATTGTATGGTGTGAAAAATGACAAATATAAAGTTGCATTTTCATTACTGCTTTGTTAAAAGATGGCTCGTCTGCCATTTTATATAGGTACGCTGTTTTATTTTTTCTGAGCATTTCACACCCTCATATCCATCTTGGTCATAACAAAACAGTCTCATCTGCTAAACTGTTTCTCACTATTTCCCCAAAATTTTCTGTATCGCATTTAGAGCTCATGTGTCTGAAGGTAAAATAGATGGTGTTTTAGGTGACACATTCTTTCACACATTGTCACGTAAGTAGTTGTCAAGTTAGCAGCACCCATGTCAACTCTTCTGATGGGAACCTAAGTGGCATATTTTATCTTGGGAAGTGTTGCCAAGTTGGCTGCATTATGTAGAAACACTTAGTCACGTAATGGGAAGTGTCACCAAGAAAGGCATATTTTATCCAGCTAAAATATTAAGCTTCAGGAAATTGTGATTCTTGGTGATCCTTGCAAGTTCCGTTCTCTTTGCAGAAAGCCATATTCTAATCCATATTCATTTTCTTATGGTTATGTGTCATCTATTGTATTCCTTGATTATCCCTTTTGTCCCTTTTTGCATGTATTTTATGTGTTTGTGCATGTATGTGCAGAAACATGTTTATGGCCCCTCTGTTGATAAAATAACCATTTGAAGACCTGTGTCCGTGAAGGACTAGGTTACATTGCTTTGTGATATTTATTCTTGACTTTCTCATTTATGACTTTCATCAACATACCAGTCAGAATGTTGCCTATATGAAAAAAGAAAAACAAAGAAAAGAAAAAACTGTTTGAATGTTGACTTCTACCAAATCATATCGTTTCTCGAAGTAATGTTTTACATCATTACATTACATGTTTTGCTACAACATTCTCTTATTAAGATTTAATTTAATGTACAGATTTTGAATGACTATGGAGAAGGAAAAGTTGGATTTGGAGCTGGTTATAGCATTAAATCTTCAACTTTACGAGCTGTATTTGATTGCCCTTTTTTCATTGGAGGTATTCCGAAGGTAAAATATCTTCCTTATTTTTTTTATATTTATTTATTTGCTGCAAACTATGGTTCTCTAGAAACTTATGCCATGAATGGTTTATCACACAAAGGGATTTCCAAGTAGACTTGGCACCCTGCAAGTTGGATGCATTATAAATTCCCTTAAAGATGTAGGAGTCCGACCAAGTACCTCTCAGCTCAAAAATAATGAACTATTTAATGAAAAGAACTCATAATTACTTACCAGATTTTGTGTTCTTTCCTATGTGAGGTACCAATTGAGATATATTTATCTAAATTGGTTATTTTAGTCCTAGAATAAATTTGTCTATAAGTAGTGTATGCCTTAAGATTGTTTCCTGTGCTTGAAAGTAAAAGTTGTCTCTGCCTTTGGCCCTATGGCATGACACCTGATCTATTTGATGGAGGGTTTGGACCTTGTCCTACATAAAAATCAGCTTAACTGCCAAAATAATCAATTATTTTTTTATCTTTCAAAGTGGAATTCAACTTTCGCAGTTATTGATTGTCTTTTTAGGTAGCATCAAAGACATTCCAGCTTGTGTTCTTGTGGCATATAGGTAAACTTGCCGTTGCAAGTGCATATCAAAAAGGAGTGCTCCATATGTTCGTAGTTCCCCTGCAAGCATCTTCATGCTTCAGGGGTATTGGTGCCCTAGGTAGGAGAGCTGACACTGCAAATAATCTCTTGAAGCGTGTTTGAATTTTTTAGACCTCCACTCCATTTCCATGTTTATCTGTGTGAGTGAGCTCATGAAGCATGAGTACATTACATGCAACCTTTCGGTTGCACTATGTCATCGGTTGATTTCATCACACATCTTTTTTGCCAAATATGATAAGCATTTTTTCTTTTGCCTATTTCTTTGTTTTTTAATCAAGCTAGTCTAGCCCTTGTTTAGTTGCATGTTAATCTATAATTGCACTAGTTCTGATTCACAGGACTCAAATGGCACGGTCATCTGCACCATTACAAGTTCTGAATTCATGGAGAAGAGCGACCTTAACGTTTTCATTAATGTTTTTCGTCAAGCTACACAGTTCAATGGAAAAGTCATTTGTTCCAACATTATGGAGCCCGATCTCGAGCAACATCTGGTATTAACAACGATTATTGCAATTGAGTAAGTTCTGACTTCTGCTATGAATATCATATGCAATGCTTCATGTGTCCCCATTGACTTATGTAGTCCATTTCTTTTTTTGTTTTTTTTGCTTGTCCGCTTAACAGAAACAGCTTGATGCCCTGTCTCGTGGTGATTAAGAAATAAGAAAGAGGTGGTGATTACTGTAGAATATTCAAAGTTTACACTAAAGGGAAAACCATATTATACCATAGATCCAAGTTGCACTCCAACCAACCACCCACCCCCCCTACCCCCCCCAAAAAAAAAAAAAAAACTAAACATAAAAAATTGCACTATAAGATGCATACAAATACAAACATATGCCAAAAAAAGTGAGTTCTTTATACAATATAAAGAACACTATTGAACTTTATAAGTTTTTTCTGCGATATATAATTATTTCACATTATTTCTAATGATTATGGTTATGTGTGTGATTGTCAGCTATAACAAACAAAAAGTTGCCCAGAAGAGGAGTTTCTTTTCTGGGCTTGCTCGGCATTTTCCATTTGTTTTCTCATTTCTGGGGAGAGATCGTGATTCAAAATCTGATGAGCTTCCATCAGAGCAATCCCTCAAAAGTTCACGTTCTTCAAAGAAGGAATCATGCCCATCAGATGTAGGGACCACTCATGCATCAAATGTTCAGAATCCCATAGAACATGCAGATGACAGTGATGGAACACAATTTAGCAGAAATCATGAAGAAAATAGTGCCTCCAGGTCTGTTATTGCATACTTGATTCACACTTAATTCTGTCTATTTGGGAAATGAAAAGAGGAAACTTCGAAACTCTGGCCCTAATAATCCTCGACTCTTTTTGTGAAAGCAAATTTAATCATGGAGATGGAAGGACCGAAGTTGGCTTTTCAGAGACATTTTCTGAGTCTGTTGCCTATTCTTCTGATTATCTCTCAGAAGGTATTTGTGAAACCTCCTCTCTCGCACTAGGTTTTGGACTTTTATGTCCTGTTTATTGCCCCTCTAAACAGAGTTGGAGCTCATGATTAACAACACTACCTTTGGCTTAGTAGATCTATGATTTCATGGCAGATTGAATTTATGCTTTTTCTCTTGTTGCAGGCTTAAGGCTTATCTTTTGTCAAATGATTGATGAACTAATTTTCTTCATCTTGCTCCTGGTCTTTTCATCAGGAGAGCATTCCTTTCATAGGGAATCATTGGCTGGCTGGAATGAGGTGCCAGTCTCCTTAATTGCGCAAGAGTGGGCAAAAGAGCGAGCAGCAACTATACAAGCTACTCCTAGGATGGATGAGTTTAATTCTTATAACCTTCCAGTTGGTGTAAAACACTCTCAGGTGTCCAAAGATGATCACCTGAGCTCTTGCATTCCACAGTTAGCAGAAGAAAAAAAATTGGATGATAAGAATGGAGAAGTCATGCATGATGGGCCTTCTTTTGATGCATTAACTGATGCAAGTTTTGAAGTTGTAAAGGATATTTACAATGCAGCATCCACACTTCTTGTGGGTAAAACTGACAATGGGTCTAAGAAGCAAGGACTGCTTTCTACCCGTGCAGCATCCATGTTGGTAAGTTCATTTCTTCTGAACATGCATTGGACCCTGGTTCAAATTTCATTAGTATTCCCATGATAGTTTCGTAGTATCCTTGGTCTTAAGCCATGATATTGGCAAGATGCAGTTTGACTTTGAAGTTCCAGCTGTAAACAATTCTTTTTCAGGAAGCTGAAAGAGACAGCCCCAGAAAGTGGAATCCTGTAATGGAGATGCCATATCGAAGAGGAGTATATAAGGGCCGCTGCCAAGGCGGGCTTCCTGAAGGAAAGGTACTCATTAAGTTCATACTGATTTTATTGCGAGAACTACGTATACAATGAATAGCATGAGTTAAGTTGTTTGTTTATTTTCTCTCTTGAATCCTTTACTTTTCACATCGAAAGTTTTTTTCTGAAAACTATTGTGGGTAGCTGCTTTCATCTTATAAATTTAGTTGTTCAGGGCCGTCTAACTCTCACAGATGGAAGCTTCTATGATGGCATGTGGCGCCAGGGTAAGAGGTCAGGTTTGGGGACATTTTACTACAGTAATGGAGATATGTTCCAGGGATCTTGGAGAGAGGACCTTATTCATGGCAAGGTATGCCTTTTTCAGATCCAAGAATTCATAAATCTGCCTTAACATATAACATGCATAACCTTAGATGAAATATCAAATATTATGCTTGTACAGTGTTGGGCAGCTAGAAAGTAAGCCTGAGATATGTGCATCTGTGGAGGTACCCGGTATAAGCTCATGCATGGCACGTTTGTGGGACACAAAATTAATAATTTCTACAATCAACATTTTTCTTTTAAAGTTCTAATTGTGAGGAATCTTTAACTCTTCTGTTATGGTTGCCCTCCTAGTTTCATGAGGAATTGCACCATGCTATAAAATATGTTTGGTATTGATTATTGAATTTTGTTATTGACTTCTATTTTTTGTATTAGTAACTAAATTTGTCACATATTAATATTTATGAATCATCATCATAGCCTTTTCCCAACTATTTGAGGTCGACTATTCGGTTCTATATGAATGGCAAAACACAATTTACTGTTCATCTCAATTTCCAATCTTCACAGGGTTGGTTTTACTTCCATACTGGAGACCGCTGGTTTGCAAACTTTTGGAAGGGCAAGGCCAACGGTGAAGGGAGATTCTATTCAAAAGATGGATATGTATTTTTTGGCCATTTTCAGGATGGTTGGCGGCATGGCCAGTGTCTTTATATTGAAGCTGATGGAACAAGGTGCTTATTCACAACTGAAATCTGGAATCTGGATAATTGTAAACAAGTGTATCTCTCGGCTTTTAGAATCACACAGTTATTTGGATCCATATGAAGCCATTTGGGAAATTATTAAGTACTGTTTCCAGGTGTGATATACTTAATAAGGAAAGAAAAGTACAAAAGAATACCATTTACCTTTTTTACAAAAAGGTCAAACATACCCTTAGCCATTAGATTTGAAATTGGACAACTGGGGTGGTGCTAATGATTAGGCTCAAAGTCCAAAAAAGTTTTTCTTGAATACCATTGGCCGCCATATTTCACATCTGATGGCTAGGGGTGATTGTGATCTTCATATATTAAAGGTAAACAGTCTCATGCCCAATGATAATTATGTGGTCATGGGTCTACAGGTCCTTTGTCTTCATTTCCTCAAAAACTAGTGATTTACTAGCATCACTTATACATATATCCAGACAAAAACTGACAAGGTCATATAACCCATGCTAATCATGAGATATTAACGTCAGTTTTATTGTGGCATATCGAGACTTAGCTTAATTATGTATATCCACAGCCAACAATTTCATCATTTCTCCTTTTTCATCATTTCTCCTTTTTCATCAATATCAGCACACGTGCTTTTCTAAAACTTGCTTCCACTCTGGTTATGTAATGCTCATGGCTCTTTGGTCTTTTTTGTGAGTGAAATATATCATGGTAAATTTTCTTGCCATCATCCAGATAATCATTTAGGGACTAATTATGTTTCACCCTCTCTTTGAAACTCTAGGGTTAGAATGTATTTACAATGGCTATGATGTGTTATTTTATGTCACGTAGCAAATTCTGTGCTTCTTGTGACTTACATGAGTTGAGGGAATTGCTAGCAATAAGCATTGTGTAGATGTTGTGGGTGGCTTGGTCAGTATATTATATTGGTGTACTAGCATTCAATCCTGTGCAATGCACTGGCAACAAATGAGAGATATGGCGAACTATTTGAAACAAAAAATTATAATATGAAAGATGTATTTTAAGAAGAACATTTCATGGTAGTTATTTTTTAAAAAGAATGAAATATTAAAGTATTTCATGTTCTAACTTGTATTTAATGTGGTTACCAAATTAAAAAAAAAAGTAACTCTTTTTGGTACATCCTAAGAGTGTATAGATGATGTTTATTTTGATTATCTTATATTAATGACCCCATCCATAACCTGGTATTTAGTGAATGAGACTGTTCTTCAGACACTACATCTTCTTGTGTTGGATCTGTTCTTTGAGAAAAACAGATCCATGATGACTCCTAACATTATTGTGGAAACTTCAGTCGGTAATGATTACTTGGCAGAAACCAAGTTCATGGAACTTGTATAAATCCAAGGTTTTGAATTTCAAACATACATACTTGGGAGTTAAAACACTCATGAGTGGAATTTCTCGTTTCATATGTTAGTGGTTATTTCACGTTACATACATACTTGGGAGTTAAACACTCATGTTTGGAATTTCTCGATTGCATATGTTATTGATTATATTTCACCTTGGCATTGGATTTTTCTTGCTGCGCATTGGCTCTAGCTAGGGTCCATGTAGCACACATCGTGTATTTAGGCATGTAAATCCATTCCTATCAACAGATGATGGAGAGTAGTTTCTGTTACAGTAATGGACTTAGAAAGCAGACCATATACTCATTACCACTGTCTGTTGATGACAACAAATAAGGGATGGCTGGCACGTGTGCCAAACACCGCACATAACACGTGCAATATATTTTCCATCCATTTATCATATCATGCTCACTTCCATGGCCTGTTAGGTTATATACTATGAGTCTTAAGGCATTAAATGCCCTTTGATATTAAACAATAATTATACATGCCTTTGATTTTAATAGATGGGTTGAAGTCTGGAATGAGGGAGTCCTTGTAAGCCGTAAGCTTTTAGAAACATCTACAAAGACGGCATGAACATGTACACACCCAAGGGGAAGGAGATCAACATAATTTGCTTAAGCAAACACATTGTCACATACAATACACCGACCAATCTCTTTCAGTGTCAGTGTTGAGTTAATGGATGACTTTGACATGGATGATGCTGTGTGATATATTGTGTTCCTCATATTGGAGTGGAGTCATCCATTGCTTGGTGATATGAAGTGGAAAATCAATCCGTTGAGAAGCATTGTCTGAGGTATGGCTAGCTAGAAATCCTTCTTTCTTTTTTCCTATTATTGCAATCTGTATAAATTGTCCTTAAACTTGTTTAGAAATTATTTTTATGCAGGAGTTGATTTGCCAATTTCGTTGTGAAATGGAGGTCCTTAGATGTGCTAAACTCAATCCCCTGAAGAATTGTGCATTATTTTGTTGATAATCATATGCATATTCAGGAGACTCAGGGATATTGTAATTTGCCTTGCCAGATAATTATATTTTTCTTGTAATATACTTAATGGATTTTAATGCTTCTTATGCTCATTTTTCAAAGTAATTAAAAGTAATTATTATCTTGTGGTAATTCTTAAAGGCACGTATGGTTCAGTGCAAATATTTTTTGGAAAACATTTTCACATGAAAATTGTATTTCACATGAAAATTGTATTTTATACTTTTGTTTGATGCGTAATACACATGCAAATAAATCCCACGGTAGAAATTTTAGCTGGTCAAATTTCATCAAAAAATAATAATTTAACGTGGTCTAATTCATGGTAAAACAAAACCTCACCTCTTAAGGTGGGAAAACATTTTTCGGCTTTTATTTTCACATGTGCACCCACTATTCACTATTAATAATATAATATATATTATGTAATATCTTATTTATATATTAAAGGGTGTGGTTTCTACAAGGTTGCAACCTTAAACAATCCAATTAAGGTGTACGTCTAAATTTTATCATAACATATAATTTTGGTGAAAATTGGTTTTAGGATTATCTAAAAATCTATTTTCATATCTAATTATAAAAATTTTAAACTCCAAAAATGGTTAAAATCAAGTAGATTCATAAACATATGAAAATCTTGAAAATAGGCGGTCAAGATAATATATTGCAAGATGTACTCTTTTTGAAATTTAAATTTTTTTTTTATATTCATTAATATTTATTAATCTCTATATCGAAATGATCAATTAGAGGGTTTTTCAATATTAAAACGGGTTTTTCAATATTAAAACAATATTTTTCAGATGGACTTTTGTTGCGCAAGTATATTTTAAGGTTGCAACCTTATATAAATGGTCTGAGCTTGATCGATGAAATAAATGGTCTACGTTGACCAACCCATAAAGAAAAGTCAAAATAAAGTGCACCTCTACATTCTCTTAGAAGATGTAGTTATGAAAACCTCTGAAGTTTGTTTATATTCTTAATTACTAAATTTAAAACTTCAATGTACTATATATCCTGGGGACTTGTAAAACAATTAAAACTCTTGAATATGAATGATTGATATTTTTAGAACTTTTTTTTTTTCTTTTAAATCATAACCATCAATGGTTCTCTAATTGTACGACCGCGGTGCGTTGGTTGCCAAGGAATGCCTTGCTTTCATGTACAATGCTTACTAGTAAAGCAAATTTTTTCAAGTTTTCAACATAGGGAGGTATTAAGCATCCACACTTTACATAGATGGCTCTATCCCCATAAACTGTATTTTAAAACTCAAGGAAATATCTAATTTGGATTTTCCATCCAGATGGGAACCAATCGGGATCAAATGGGTTTTGAGGTCATATAGGCTCCGGCCTAGGTCCCTCTAAAACCCCTCTTTTATATATATATATATAATTTTTTATTTTTTATTTTTAAAGCTTATGTAATGTTTTTTGGGTCCCCTCTAGATACCCATCCCATAAGCCTCTATTTTAGTTTTGGAAATACTTTATAAAACGTTGAGGTGAAACCCTAAAGCGGTGTTCCCAAAAATGTCGGGTGGCGCCTAGGCGGCCGCGGGTCCAAGCAACCCAGTAGAATGAAAACGTTGTTTTAAAGTCAAATTTTGTATAAAAAATAAAAAATATTGACATATATATTTTAGTCCATAATCCAAGATAGCAACTTAGCAAGACATCGATTCATCATCAAGAAAATGAAATAAATATAAAAAAAACACATAAAGTTAAGTTTCTCTCCCCATAGAAATCACAAAATTCTAAGTTTTTTTAGAGGTCTCTCTAAAATGGTTTCTAAAAAGGTTTAGGTTTGAAATGAAACTAAACCTCACCATTTTCCCTCTTATTTTTATAAAACAACCTAAAAATACCCAACGATGATCATTTCCACCCCTAGGTGGAACGTAGGCCTTAGGCAGCTGCCTATGCTCAAGGTTGGGCGGCTGGGCACCCGCCAAGGGGAATGCCTTTTTTACCACCTAGGCGGGTGCATCTTGTAATGCATTTTGTGGATGGTCAATTTCCAAGATCATCAAATGTTTACCGATATGCTCGATCTTCACTCTTTTTGAAGTTTTAAAATTTATAATTAGATATGAAAATAAAATTTCAGACCACAATAAAGATTTCCAATATTAAAATAGTATCTTTCAACACGCGGCACCTTACTTTGATTGTTTAGAGCCTCAGCCTTATAGACCATTATACAAACCACACCCTTTAGTTTTTATTTTATTTTATTTTATTGGCTGCGGTTTGTACAGAGCCTAGGCTCTAAACAATCAAATTAGAGCCTACCTTCAAATAATGTCGAGAAGTGTAGTTTTAATACTAGAAATCTTTGTGATAGCCTTAAAATATATTTTCATCTTTATTTATAAATGTTAAAGCTACAAAAATAGTGTAGATCGACATATCTATGACAATTTGAAAATTGACGGTCCAAAAATGTGTTACAAAATACACTATTTAAAATACTTGAAATCCATTTTTTTCTTATGCCCATGCATCTTGTTGTTGAGATGATCAATTTGAGGATATTTGAGCATTAAAACAACCTCTTCCAGTGAAATTTTTGAGGTAGGCTCTAATTTGATTCTTTAGAGCCTCAGCTATATATAAACTTTTCCTATTTGGGAAAAGTTTATATAGAGCCGAGGCTCTAAACAATCAAATTGGAGCCTATCACAAAAATTTCACTAGACTTCAAATTGATCATCTGGACATCAAGATGCATGGACATGAGAAAAAAATAATTTCAACTTTGAAAATAGTATATTTTGCAATGCATTTTTGGACCGTCAATTTTCAAGATTTTCAAGTTTTCATAGATCTATCAATCTACACTATTTTTGAAGTTGTAAACTTTATAAATAAAGATGAAAATATATTTTAAGGCTATCACAAAACTATTTTGAAGCTGTAAACTTTATAAAGATGAAAATATATGTTAAGGCTATCACAAAGATTTCCAGTATTGAAACCACATTTCTCAACACTATTTAAAGGTATGCTCTAACTTGATTGCTTAGAGTCACCTCTTATATTTTAAGGCTATCACAAAGATTTCCAGTATTGAAACCACATTTCTCGAGACTGTTTTTGTGACTCCATGTAGAAATGAGTCACCGCTTACTTTGTAGATGGATTTTTAGACTTAATTTTTAAGAATACGTAATCTCTAACATTGAGAACATAAGTATGAAAAAATTAAAAATTAAAAATAAGAATTTTATTAAAAAAACATTTGGACCATTAGTTTCATTTGTTTTTAGATGGACCACCAATTTGCATCATCTTTATACCTTGGGACCACATATTGTAGAAATGCTGTTCAGCCAGACTGAAACAACTTTCCTTTATTTATTTCTCGAGCTAAACAACTTTCCTTTATTTATTTCTCGAGCTAAAACAAGGCAGGTAGTGGACAATGTGGACTTGGATAATTCCGATTAATCTATTTTTTGTAAATCAAATCTTTATTACATTACATAAATCAAAATTTGAATAAATTATTTACATATATTTGAGGTTTAAGAAGGGTGATCACTTTAATTTTTCTTTTAACCCCGTCCATGTCTAACTAAAAAGTTAGGTAGACAGCCAAGGTAAAATTTACTAAAATTTACCAAGATTCATATATCAGACTTCAATTAGATGGAAAAATGCTTCCAGAAATATAGAGTTAAACATTTTCTGGTGAATCTCTAGTCTTTCGTAATCATATAGCAAAGTCTAGATGTAATTTCTAGGTTTAGGTAAAATATAACCCGTTAAAATAGCTTCTAATTATTTAAATTTATTGTCTCAAGAAGACCTACTGAAAGGTGCATGTTGATATGTGAAACTTATTATTCTTTTATTGATAGTTTTGAAATCTTGATTCACAATTCAAACTAAATTGGTCGGGGGAAATACAATTTCGTAGATATATGAAACTTATTATTCTTTTATTGATAGTTTTGAAATCTTGATTCGCAATTCAAACTAAATCGGTTGGGGGGAAAGACAATTTCGTAGTAAGGATGAAGTCAAATTGGTTGGGGGAAAGACAATTTCGTATTAAAGATGAAGTTTTTACAAGGCCTAGGCTTCATAAAAATAAAATAAAAGCTGCCTCAAATTTTCATCCGGAAAGTATTTTTAACAACGGAAATTTTCATAATGGCTCTAAAATCAATTTCCCACACCAACAATAAACTCAAAAAATAGCACAAATATGATGGATTGGTGAACATTTTGTAGGGAGAAATAGTTGATCTAGATAATTTGTTACCATATTCATTTTTTTTAGAGCTTGAAATCCTTCTTTTTTTTTCCCAACTATAATGCTATAATGTTAGAAGATCAATGTAAAGATATTCCCATGCTTGAATTGTGATTTCTAATGACTAGCGAAGTTATTTGATAACGCTGCAGCCCAATCAAACCATCACTTGATCTTCAATCGCTTGATAAGTCGACTCTCTCTCTCGTTCTCTCTCTAGATGTCATTTTGGTTTTTCACTCACTTAAAAGAGAGTGTGAGATAGTAATAACTATTTAAATAATTAAAAATATAAAATAAATCTATTTACTTTTGATACAATGTCACACAAGGGGTTCAAAATCTAAAAAGAAAATTTTCAAACGTTGCGGCATATCGGCCAAATTCTAAAGCTAATAACTAGGGGTGATGGGACCTCCTTATATTAAAGAAGGTAAATACTCTTCGATAATGCGATCATGAAAGATATACTTAATGATAATTTGATGCTAAATCATTCAATTGCCAATGCCGACAACAAGATGATCACAAATTTCTTCTTTCGCTTAAGTGCCGACAAAAAAAAAAATGGTAAAGACCACACCTGCCTCCACTGCTGCACGTATTATCATGAAAGATCTTGGAATACGTGCTGAACAATAGCATTCTTGACACAGGTGCTTCCCACAACTTCATGTCCGTCATGTAGAATCGTCCGTTTAGAACTGCCATGTTCAGCGGTTTTGTGAAAGGGTTTCAAGCATTTGTAGCAGCAACTTAAGTTCATGTTGAACTCCAACTAGTTCCATATTCCAGAGTTTTGATATAAAAAACAAAATAAATATGGGATTGCAAAGTCCGATCGTGAGCAATAGCGTTCAGAACATTCCATTTCACAAGAGAGAACCCAAAATGCTGAGTCAAAATGATCAAACTATTTACAGGAGAAGAGGAATAGCTTTCAGCACATTCCATATCAACTGAATAAAATTTTGAACAGCTTTGCTTTCGAAACAAAGAAAAGATCAAAATATGTCAAGAAATTGCCAGCATCGACAAAAATGTGTCTACCTAAAACCACGATATTTTCTTTACAGTGGTGCATAAGTGGGGCACATGAGTTGGTGAAGCCTGGTTCTTTGGTCAGGCTTTACAGTACTGAAATATTGTTGTTTGATGGATTCCATACTGACATCTAGATGGACAGCTTCACATTTTAGCCCATGCGACCCTGAAATACCAAAATTAAAAGGTCGTAATGTCAATAAAACTCTATTCTATAAGAAAAGCATCACAATTATGCTACTTCTTAGCAAGGTATCACAATCATCTCACTGATTAAAATTTTAGCAGAACTCTCTTTTTTCTTTTGTTTTTCTGGATAGGTGGGGTTGGAGTTAGTTCAGTAAAGGACGTTGAGTTGCGATCATTGCCAACCGAACTTTTTAAGTGGACCTTTAGAATATTAAGCTGGAGAATTTTGACATAAGAGGGAGCCTTTTTAACACTATGAAAAAGTTTATACAAGGATGCTACCTTATAATGTAGATCTACGGATGCCCCTCAAAATCCATTAGAAAAGGTAGTTTTCATGTTGAAAAACCCTTTGATTGATCATCTCGACATAGAGATGTATGACTATGAAAAATAAAAAGATTTTAAGTCTCAGAAATAGTGCATTTTACAACATATTATCTACACCGTCCATTTTCAAGATTTTCATATGTTTATAGATCTACTTGATGTTAACATTTTGAAATTTAAAATTTTATAATTAGATATAAAAATAGATTTTGAGATAATCCTAAGAACATTTTACATCAAAATTACATACCATGATAAAATTTGAAGGTGCACCTTACCTCTACACCTACAGATGCATCCGTATGCAAACTGCACCCTTTAACCGTCACGTTTTAAGAATTAAAATTATTAAACTTAAGATGTTCAAAGACGAGCACTAAAATTCAAAAATAATTAAAAATAAAAATAAAAGATGAACAAGAAATTTAATAGCTGGAAATAATTCAGAAAATTTCAAACGGCCCAACTATAAAAATAGAGCAAATGATAAAAACAATTCATAAATCATCATCATCAAAATCATTAAATTTATATAGGAAACAGGAACATATTTATACATTGACTTGCTAAAGAGGTACATTTTTATAGATTTATTTCAATTTGGTGGGTGTTGGAAAAGAAAGGGGTCTCTAGAGGATATATTAACATGGTGATAGATATGCACAAAAGAGCACCAACTAGTGCGAGGACAACTACTAGAGAAACAAGGAAGTTTTCAGTCATAGTAGCCTACATTAGGGGGCAACGTTTATGGTCAAGTTAACTAGTCTTTTGATTGATGAGACTAGAGATGGTGCCAATACAAAGTTAAAACTTTGGAGGAATGCTCTAAAATCTAAAGGTTCTAAAATTAGCCCGACAAAGATAGAATATATGGAATGCAAGTTCAATGGTTATAGGAGTACAAAAGAGGAAATAGTTAAAATTGATAGCCAAGAAGAACTTGAAAGAAATTATTTTCTATATCCTCGGTTGATAATCTATATGAGAACAGAGAGTTTGAGGAAGAAATCTTGCATAGAATTAAAGTTGGGTAGACAAAATGGACATGTACTTCCCGAGTCTTATGTGACCATCGCATACCAATAAAACTTAAAGAGAAATTCTATAGAACGGTTGTAAGACCAACCACGCTTTATGGGACAGAATGTAGGCAGAAACAACATATCCACAAAATGAGTGTAGCTGAGATGAGGATATTAAGGTAGATGAGTGGCAAGACAAGAAATGATTGGATTCAGAATGAATACATCCAAAAGAACTTAAGGGTAGCTCCAATAGGTGACAAAAATGAAGGAAAGTAGACTTAGGGAGCTGGCCATGTACAATATCAACCTAGAAAACCATGGCTAGGAGGGCCAATTTGGTTCAAGTAGAGAGCCCTATAAGGGCAATGGGAATGCCCATGCCCAAAATACATGGGTGGAAGTAGTGAGAAGAGATATGGTTACTTATGATCTGACTGAGGGTATGGCTTTGATAGAGCGGAATGGCAGAACAAAATTCATGTAGCTGACCCCAAATAGTTGGGATAAGGCTCGAATGATGATGATGATGGTGGTGGTGGTGGTGATCGTGGTGGTGATGGTGATGGTGATGGTGATGGTGGTGGTGGTGGATTTATTTTATTTCTTTCTTTACCAAATTTGTACACTACTACTCGGCTCAGCAAGTTGCCAAGTCCTAGTTGACTCAGCCAAGTCCCTAGACACAGGGAGTAAGAGTTGTCACATATGTCACCTAGGCATTGAAAGAGGTGTCTGTTGCAGACATGCTTCTAAGACATCTGATACAAAACCCTTAAAATCAGAAATGAGATCTGTATAGCTGTTATTTAGAGAATCAAAAAATTTCTAATAATAAAATAAGAAATAGATATATAAATATATTAAGTTATTAAATACCCATAAGTAAAACCGATGAGGCCTGAACCTGAAACCTAAGGCCGAACATATAAAATTAAAAAAACCAACACATTAACACCTTAAGATCCAATTTTTTATGGGACTATTAATGTCCGTTTCGCACTCCAAATGCCCATTTGGCATTTCTACGCAATAAAAGATGTCACACAAAGGAGCCAAACATCACCAAAACAAGTGAGCTTTTGTGATTTTTCACATATTCAAGGCATGAAGTTTGTCAAATAACTAATTGAAAAGGGGGTCATGCCTGATAAGTTGGATGCTGACCAACCTTCTGACCAAATAGATAGAGAGCACACTAAGACAACTTATCAAGGTCTAATAAAGGATTCCGATATCCGTACCTATAGAAGATCATATTTCAGTGAATACAGTAACACAGGAAGCCGTAAGAACTTGAGCAAGTACAACAATAGCCTATTTCAAACTATGGCCATTTCTATTTAGACAAACAATCATTAGATCTGTGCATTTTGAATGAGCTATTCTGAAATTTTAAATGAGCTATTCTGAAACATCCTTTGGGGAAAAACAAAATCTTTACCTCCTTGAGCCCTTAAAATTACGAACTTTTGGCTTATGAAAAGCACATCTGTACAAGTTAAATGCCCACAACTTATGCTCTCCTAGACAGCTCGTACAGGAGAAAACCTTAATGACGAGCAGATGAAATACTGCAACAAGTGAAATGAAATAGTATTAGCTAAATGTATCAGTGAATCTACACTATGGCCAGTGATATAACTCAATCTTCATAGGTTTGCCAGAGAGTCAAGAGAGCTAAGATGAAAAGCAAAAGAACAAAGGCATAGATTTTATGAGCACAAATATGAAAGATATAGATGATGTTCAGATTTTCACATTATTTTATCTGCCTCTAACAGAACTGCAACTGGATGTGTAGCTTTCACCTTTTAAGTAGGGAGGCTAATAAGACATCATTAAAGTAGGTCACAACCATGCAAACAACAAGGAATAACCTAAAATAATAAGGGATTGTATACTATAAGATCATTCACTGTTGGTGCAAGGAGGTCCCAATGACTCCTAGCCATTGGATGTGAAATCCAACATATGTAACTGTCACAGCATTCGACAAATTTTACTTTGGACTTGCGCCCAATTGATGACATATCCTCAGCCACCCAATTTTACATCTAAATTATGCCTGCTTGCACCGAAAGTTAAGTCTAATTACATGCATTTCTAAAATAAAAAATGTGTGATAGTCCAACGTGAAAACCACATCCTAGCTTCATATATTAAGGCAGCTTCTCAATGAAATCACTAACACGTGTGGAATGTACCACATCAACAAAACTTAAATTATAATCCATCATAATATTTCTACTCATAAATATATTGTCCCATCATTTATGCTAGAATATAGCCTATGATGCTCCCAAATCCTTAACAGTTACAAAGTAACACAGAAAACCAATGTTTACAAGCCTCAATTTGAAGGGGACGAAAAAAGAAAAAAGGATTCAAAAATGGACTACCCGTGAATATTTATAGTAACAGAGGATATTAGAAACTTCAACATGCAAGATCAGCCACCATTCTCAAAAAAAAAAGAAAACACGTAAGATGAGTCATCCATTGACAAAGTATGACCTAACCACTAATGATGTTACAGTTCAGACTTCTTTATTTTTTAAGCGAATTACTAATAGGATGAAGTTTTGCTAAGGCCGTGGCTTTACAAAATTTGGGAAGGCCAAAGATAAAAGCCCCGCAGGGAAAACTAGACTCGGCAGAGAAACTTGTGATAGCTACAAATCAATTTCCACTCTTGATTGTAGCATTTGAAGAACGAACTATGGTGCAGATCTAGTGAAACTGTGAACACTTGAAATAGATAGTTCAAAAAGGGTGGTAGATCATTTTTAGGGCTTGAAATCCTTCCCCATGAATGTTGAGGTGGGGATGATAGCCTTGCAATTTTTTTGGTGTCAAGACTGCATTTTACAAGATTTGAGGGGCAGCTGGATAAAGATGTGACTTTACAAAATACTTTTCCTTATTAAAATTATAATGGCATGCAACCTCGGTTCATTTCTTTATGAATGTGCCTCAATAAATAGGTAAGGTGCTTATTCAAATACTTAAGCATAGAATCAATTGGATGCTCAAACCATATCAAGGATATAACTGAAGTTCAATGCATCAGAAAAACAATGCAACATTCACCAATCATTAGTGATGTGTTTCAATGGCTAAATATGAATAAATAAAATTTTAAAAGACTAAATGCTTTCAATAATATTTTATAAAAGAGAGAGAAAAATTACCAAACTCCTTATATACCTGCAATTTTGTGGAGCCCTCCAAGATAACTGCCGTAATCTTTTCTCCTCTATGGGCAACGCCATAAATTTTCTCCAGTCTTCAAGAATAATTCTTAAATCATGAAGTTTGTTACCTAGACCATAGCAACAATTTGCATGCATCGTACAAACGACATTTAAATCCTTGCTTGGTTCACAAAACCCACCAAAGTAAGCAGTACTTAGGAATCTAATTTTTAGACCGATTACTTCGATTGCTGGATCATATTTAATAACATTAAGCACATCTTGGTCATGGAATCCTGGATACCTCTGTCTTGATGAGTACCAAAACTTGTAAAATTCTATGGTTCGATTATTGGAAACAACATAATTAAACCCCCCATTGGGTCTGTTGGCTAAATCACTAGGATTGCCCAAAAAGTGATCACATGCTATCTGAAAATCTGTGTCCTGGTAAAAATAAGGAAAAGGATTTCGAAACCACATGATATCAGCATCCTGCAAAGAATATCAAACAAACTATTAGAACTTATTTAATTATTTCATAATCAAATGCATAAAAATGAAGAACTATCAACGAATATTACCGTAAAAATGAAGTTATAACCCATTTCGAGCACAGTTCTTAGAAAATCTATTCTCCTCCACATCATTTTCAGATAGTCAGGAGTCATGAAGTACTTTTCGCCGGAAAAATCAACACCTTCAGTGCTCAGAGCATAACAGTGGTTATGTATAGATGAGCATCTAGCAAATGCCTTTTGGTCCAAACAAACAATCACTAAATGGTCTAAAAGTTGTCTTATTCGTTCACCCCATCGAAAGCTTTCAAGAAACAGGTCGATAACTGAATTTGGGGCTGCCCATGCTTCATTCAAAGTGGTTAATATAACTGTTTTATTCACCATTGCAGCTTTCTTCAAAACAGCATCCAACTTATTATCCTCAGTTTCCTGCATAAGGGGCATACAAGTCACCACCCACAAAATAATCAAACCAAACACTTCCAAAATGCAAATTATAAGAAATTTCATCAAAATATAAACTAAACCATAAAAAATTGTCATAAGTTTTTTTGGATATAAAATTAACTCAATAAAACTAACCTTGAGTTAACAAGAACTTTAGTGGGCAAAATATAGCATATTCAAACTAAGATTTTGCACAAATTGTTGCGTATTCAACTACAATTTTGCTCCTTCAGCAAGGGGAACTGTTTCATCAGTCTAGTAAACTATATATTTTTGGAAAAAGTTTATATAGAGACGAGGCTCTAAACATTCACATTAGAGCCTACCTCGAAACTTTCACTAGAAGAGATTGTTTTGATGCCCAAATATTCTCAAATTGATCATCTCAACATCAAGATGCATGGACATGAGAAAAAAATGGATTTCAAGCTTTGGAAATAGTGTATTTTGTAATGCATTTTTGAACCGTCAATTTTCAAGATTTTCATAGATATGTCGATCTACACAATTTTTGAAGATTTAAACTTTATAAGTAACGATGAAAGTATATTTTAAGGCTATCACAAAGATTTCCAGTGTTGAAACAACACTTCTTACACTATTTGAAGGTAGGCTCTAATTTGATCGTTTAGAGCCTAGGCTCTATACAAAACGCACCCTATATTTTTTGGGTGTATACATTCAATATATTATAGAGTATAGACAACACAATCAGTTTGTTTTTGCATGCAAAGCTAATAAATTGTTAGCTCTCTCAAATTCAAACTCAATTCACTAAACAAGTGAATTGAAGAAAGTGATAATTTATTATTAGCTCTTTCTCTTTCTCTGAATTCGAACTCAACCCACTAGAGAAGTGAATTCAAGAAATCAATAATTTATTAAAAAAATTCCAAGAAATGGTAAAATTCTTTTATAAATTCAGCAATAATAATTGAGGAACAGCTCACGAAAAATTATGTTTGAGACAAAAAACAAAATACAAACCAGTAAATATCCATACCAACATAAAATCACATTACAGAAAAAGCTGTAAAACCAAATATTAAATTCCCTCAAAATATTCTCCCAGTCAAAACGTCACATCATTACCATAACTTTTCTCGGCAAATAAAATAAGAAATTCCCCAAGTTCACCAAAAAAAAAAAAACACCATCAAAAACACATAATTCCAATGAATAAATCGAAAACCCTGACAATGCAGCACATTATAAATCCAAAAGATTTCACAAACCAAAACCCTAAAGCACCTATCAGTAAATAAAAAACCTCAAAAAAAAAAGAAAATAGAAAAATACCCATAAAGCAGTCGAATCATCGCTCTCCTGAATCACCGCAATCCGTTGATTCTCCAGTGAGCCCTCGAAATTTTCAGAAGAGTTTCCAGCGAGCCGAGGCAGGGCATCTAACGGATGAACAATACGAAAGAGTATGACGCAGGGGAAAACAATGGCTAAGATGAAGAGTAGATGGGCCACGTATCGACGGAAAGTGTGCGAGTCCGGCACTATTTCGCCCGGATTTTTCAT
This sequence comes from Amborella trichopoda, assembly GCF_000471905.2. The sequence goes on from NW_006500031.1 coordinate 316,979, forward strand.
CGTGAAGTGAGAATGAGCCCGGTAATTTGACCGGGAAAGTGCTCTCTTCATAGGAGGAAGAAAGGTTTGGGCCCACCCGGCTAGGGTTTTATAGACGGCGCGATCACGTCACGGATAAATAGGCGGCAGTAACGCCTCCGAAAATATTTGGATACGAAGATAGGGACCCATTTTTTGGAATGAAAAAATAAATAAATAAATAAAATTAAAATGACGGCATCACCCTTGCATTTTTGTGAAGACAATTTCGGTCCTTCTAGAAGGTGGGGATCACGATTTTTTAAGTATATCTAAATCATCTGTATTTGTTGGGTATTTGAAATTAAATCAGAAGATATAGATAAAATATTAAATAGAGGATCTCCAATGTGTACTTTGATTAAAAAACATTAAAAAAAAAAAACTCTATCAAGAAAGTGAGGCGTATTTTTATTTTTTAGTTCTTTTTGTCATTTGGAGGTTTGGTGGGGGTAACGTTTCAGGTTTATAAAGTTAATCTTTTCGGCTTGGTTAACTTAATTTGGCTTTTGTTGCTTGTTTTTGCGCCTATTTTGGTTCTTAGTTCCTGAAAGAGTGAATGTGATTGTGAGTTGATAATGGACAAATATAATGTGTGTGGCACAACATAAGAAGGGATTGATTTCAAAGAGATCATTTATCTTCGGTACATTGAAGTTATAATCATTTTTGTTTTTAAAATTTAAAATGGGTGATTTTAAGTAGATATAAAGGTAAAAAAAAAAACAATTTCGGCCTTCCTAGCTTACTCCAAACCATCCACTTTGACGTCTAATGAGTAGAAATGATTGTGATTTTTTTTTATAAAAGATAAATGGTCTCTTAAAATTTTTCTAAATTTAGGATACACAATCGTCTTAGAAAATTAAAGAAAGATTGTGAACACCAATTTAAAAAAATATCCCAAGAAAATAATTTTTTTAATAAGAGAAAAAAATAGAGTTACGCCTAAGCCTTGAGGATTTGCATGATCCAAAATTTGTAGATTGCCTCGCAATTTAAAAAAAAATTTGTTTCCAGTTTGTGAAAATTAGATTTAGGGACTCATGAGATATACAACCCGAACTAATCATGTTAAAAAAAAAGTGTTCTCTCTATATTTCTCTTTTTTTAAAAAAAAAAATTCTATGTGCTCCTTCACCAGAGCCCAGAAGATAGACCTACGAGGTTTGCCGTGAAACAGTTAAGGCCCCTAAAATGGGGGAGGCTAACCAATGTAATCATCTACTTAAGGAATTGGTATACGTGAAAATATTTTTATGAGAGTATTTCATTTTTTCATATCAAATGACAGTTAATTAATATAAAAAAATTTCCACATCTAATAAATTATTAGAGTTCTTTCATGTCAAAATACTTTCACAAAAATATTTTCATACATATCAAACTTGCCCTTAATAAGATATTTTCCCTCTAATTTATAAGCTATTCAATTTTACCTATGTGTATAATATAATGTTCTAATTAACAAAAAATCTTTTTTATTTTCAAATTTTAAAAATACTATCATATATTTTATATTTTACACTTAGGTCCCACTTTTTCATAACGAATATTGTGCTTTGGTTTTATCTTCTTTTTAGTAAATGGATTGAGCTTAAATATGGTGAGTCGATGTTTCTCACCCTCTCATATCTGTAAAAATACCAATAGATTTTTTAAAATAAATAAAACTATTTTATTGGATTTTTTTATATTTTTGTAATTTTTTTTTAACAATTTTTTTTATTGCATAAGACTTACTTGTCAAACTGACCGATTTACTGGTTAGGCCAATTGAATCGCTTCGAACTTCATGCCCGATTAACCGTTCTAATTCGAGTTTTCCCGCCGCTCTAAACACGAGAAAACAAAAAATCATCCGGAGGCAATTGAAAGCGACTACCAAACAAGAAAATCATGTTCAACAACCTCGTTCTCTCGTGTGAACTTGTCTCTCTAACCGTAGGCAGCTCCATTCACTCAACTACTCTATTTATATTTGTGAGATGCAATGGTAACCCAACTAGTAGAACTATTCGTGATATTTGTGTCTTTCTAAGATTTCTGAGGGGCCTCTATCTTTGGGGGCGTTACCTATTTATGCCATGCATGCCTTTGAGCGAGTTGTGATCATAGAGAGAGGAATTTTCGTTGGTTTGAGAGAGAGAGAGTAGTGTTTGCAAACTCAGTGGTGCAACTCGGAACCGGCTGGTCAAATCGGAACCGTGGCCGATTCAATTTCGACTAATTTCGGTGGTTTGCAAACTCTGTGGTCCAACTCGGAACCGGCTGGTCAAATCGGAACTATGGTCGATTCGGTTTTGATTGATCTCGGTGGTTGGCAGGGTATTTAAAAATACTATATAAAATCTCTAAGAATAAGGATATGTTTGATAGCAATCAAATATTCCAGGATATTATAAAATCTAATATGATTTTAATTTTAAAAGTTCATAGACATGTTTGGGAAGCTCACATCCTACTAAGACATATCCAAATCCCTAAAATTTCACTCACATCCTAGTAAGATATATCTAAATCCCTAAAAATTCTAGTGGATATTACTATTTTGAAAAAATTACATGTTATTACGGTTCTACCGAATAGTTTCTGATGTTATCATTGTGTTCGTTTTTTTATGTCAAAGCGGGCCAATTTCGGTTTTTGAATAATGACCATTCGTCAATAACCGAAATTTTTTTTCTCTTTACTTCTCTTTTAACATTACATAGGTAAAATGGTTTTTTTTTTTTTTTAAACTCTCATCGTTTTTTGGGTAAGTTCATAATCACTAAGATTTTTTAAAAATTTAGGGGCTCAAACTAGTTGTTACCCTTATTTTATCGGATAAGCATGACGTAAACGACGTAGAGAGAATACGCAACAATATTTTTCCTAATCTTTTATTCTAGTAATCCTTAAGATTTTTCCTAAATTTAGGAGCTCAAACTAGTTGTTTCCATTTGATTTTATCGGATAACTATGACTTCAGAGAATGTAGAGAAAATACGTCACAAAGAGAGTTTAGAGAATGTAGAGAAAATACGTCACAAAGAGAGAGAAAACATGTTTTAGTTCTTTAAAAATTTAAAATTTTTTATTATTCATCAACCGAAAATACTTTTTAAAATTTCAGTTTTGACATGAACACCGTGATAATAACAAAAAAAAATTCGATAGAACAATAATAACAAAAACTATAATCCCTAAAAATTTGATGGACATTGTTCCAGGCATATAATGCTCTCTCTCCCACCTGGCCCTTTCTGTAATACGCTCTCTCCCTCACCCCTGCCTTTTCTTCATGCGGCTCTCTCTCACCTCTCAGCCAAGACACCGGCACCGCTGCCACCTCCACCGTCGCCAGCAGACGCACTGGTTTCAAGGAAGAGAAGCATAGCAGCGAGCTTCCTACATTCTCCTGTTTCTGAAGGCGTCGGGTTGCATATGTTTGGAGGGCCGGATTTTGCCGGGAAGAGGAAGTGACCATGGCGCAAAGGAGATGAAGATGTTGGTGCCTGATCACCACCCAACAGGGAGACGAAAGGTGTGGCCTCTCTCTCTCTCGCTCTCTTTGAGTTTTTAGTATGCAGTTGCCCCAATTAAAATTTGCTTGATGGTTTTACAGGACTTCTTTCTCCCTCTATAATCTGCATTGCTTTGATGAGTAGATTTTCAGAATTTACTTTACCCATTATGACTTGTTTTATCATTTTACATCTCTCTATGTTATATGTGGTTTCACTAGCTATTATCCCTTGACGCTTTCATCTTGCAGCCATACCACGTAGTGGCGATAATTATGTGAGGTGAAGATTTTAGCTTCGGCACCAGAATGATGGCTGAAATGGGAGATGAATCCCTTCCCATAGAGAAAGAAGGTCCCGATCTCTCCAAATGCGGATCGAGCTCGCCCGAAGCCTGGACCAAAAGGAAGAAGCAGGTGCCTTCAATTTTTTCAGGACTAGTGGGTATGCTCGACTGAGATGCCGAACTTTTGAAGCTTTAAAAGGGAGAAAGATGCAAATCTTTTGAGGCTTTTATAGAGAGAAAGAAGCATAACTTTTGAGGCTTTTAGAGAGAGATGCAGAAGTTTTGAGGCTTTCAGAGAGAGAGAGAGAGCGAGCACTGCAAAGATTGATTCATTGTGGTTGCCTTTGCCCAATATTTTGAAGGAGTGTTGGATTGTTAAATGCAGTGAAAAAGAATTCAGAAGCTTTAAAGGGGCTTCAAAAAATAAAAACCTGGGCTTTCTTTGCAAGGGACTCGTCATGATTCTTTTCAAAGTTATCAGCAATCGAAGACAATCAAACATTTACAGAAAAACAGATACAAGGATAATTTATAATTCATATTTGGCAGTTTGGAAAGCGTTTTGGCCCTACTTATTTTTACATTTTTCTCATTCTTTTATAAAATTTCAAAAATACTTTTAAACACAAATCGATTTCTTAAAATTCATTTTTTCACTAAATTTTAATTCAATTTTTCACTTAATTGTTTTGACTTGCCAAGATCTGGCCAGTTAAGCTAGTTGAACCGGCTGCTGTATCAGTTACTTTTCCAATTTTTGAATACCGTGACAGAGAAACTTTTCCAAAGCACCCAAAAGGACGATTCCTATCCAAATCAACATTTTTTCAATCACTTTTTAGAAGTATTAAATTTTATCTTTCGTGAAAAACAATCATTCATAACATTTGACTGCCTAGAAATAATATTAAGTGGATGGAAAAAGAGAGTGAAAAGGAGGAACATGGGAGAGTGGTGTGAGCCTTTTTTTTGGGCGAGTAAATGCCTACTTTCTATCTCAGTAAGAATGGAAGCTGAAACTGAAGTCGATAGTTGAGTCACCTTAGGTGCTATCACCTTGACCTAACCCCATTTCTAATGTGTTGCTATCACCTTTACCATTCCTAGTGCTGTGTCAGCCCATTCCTAGTGCTGCGTAAGTCTTCATATTAATTAATTAATTGCACATTCCATTAATCTATTCAACTTACAATATACACAGGAACCTTCATATTAATTAATGGGAGAACTTTTTAAATGTAGAACTACATATGGACTTAAAAAATCCATCGGTAAAGGTTCTTTTCATTTTGAAAAGCCCTCGTAAAAGTTCTTTTAATTTTAAAAAACCCTCGAATCATCTTGACACAAGATGATAGATATATGACTATGAAAAAAAAAAAAGATTTCGAATCCTGAAAATAATGCATCTTATAGCACATTATCTAAACCGTCCATTTTCAAGATTTTGACACATTTATAAATCTACTTGATTTTTATCATTTTTGGAGTTTAAAATTTTATAATTAGATTTGAAAATAGATTTTGAGATAATCTTAAGAATATTTTACATCAAAATTATATGTCATGATAAAATTTGAGGGTGCCTTATGGTTTAAGGTTGCAACCTTATTAAAACCACACCCTTAATCAATTGCATTTCCATTAACATATTAATTTTACAAGCTACAAGAACATTACAAGGAGAACGCTTAGGCATTGAATAACCTAATCGTTGATAAACATAAAATAATGTATCTTTTTTTTTTCATGAAGAGCCCGGTGAAAGATTTACAATCGGATTTGTTTGTATTTTATAGGGGCCAAGGCGGAGGTTTTAAGAATGGATCTAGTGTAAGAAACGGGCAAAGAGAGCAGCTTCTTGGCCTTGTTGACATAGGCTCTCTTTGAAAACACATCGTAGTCGTTGGCCTGAATCTCATCCAGAATCTGACGGTATATCAACAATGCTGCCCAAACCTATAATCCCAAAACACACAATACAGTTAGCACTAACTCCTTCCTCTCTTTCTCTCTCTTCCAATTGATCATCTGGACACTCTCTCTCTCATTAATCATCTCCATTCTCTCTCTTTCCAATTCATCATCTCACCTTCAAATATGTTGGTGGATATAAATGATTTCTTGTCCTAAAACTAAGGGTCCAGTTTGTAAGGCTCTAAACCATCAAACTAGAGCCTCATCGACAGATTTATAAAAATGAATAATAACATATATTATTTTCAAACTTGAAATCCATTTTTTTCTCATGTCCATGCATCTTGATGTCGAGATGATCAATTTAAAGATATTTGGGCATCAAGACAACCTCTGAAATTTTTGAGAGAGACTCAAATTTGATTGTTTAGAGCCTCCGCTCTATATAAATTTTTCCCTAAAAATAACACATATTGTGACACATTGTCTTAACGGTCTCTTTTAAAAATAATAATAAGCATTTAAAAATCTGCTTGATCTACATCATCTTTAGAGCTTTAAAATTCATAATTAAGGGTAGAAATATATTCAAGTCAATATAAGGGTTTTCTACACAAAAAAATGTGTCGTTTCGCAAGATTTAAAAGTGCACCTTACTTTAATTTTTTGAGGTCACACCTTATACAAGCTTTCTTTGATAAGTACTTTTTTTAATGGATAATTATCGCAAATATACCTATATTTTAACTTAATTGAAAAAAAAAAAACCCATCTTTCAAAAACCACACCTACACCCTTTTTTTTCATTTTCGAGTTTTCTTAGACGAAAATGAACTTCACGAAAGTCATTTTACCGTAATTTATATTAAACGAAAATGACCTTCACATAAGTCGTTTTATCGTAATTTATATTAAATTTTAAAATAATTAAAATTCCGTAATAACTTGAAGTAGTAATATGGTAATTAAAATACTGAAATAACTTGAAGCACTATTAAAGTACTTTAAGAACCGTAATATATAACATTTTCTTTACGGCATTCTTTCTACCATAATGTTTCCATTTTATACGATACTTTAACTACCGTAATGTTTAACTCATTTTATTCGGCACTTTTAATCCCATGTACCCCTCTTTCTTTCAACTTTCCCCTCTATCTCTCTCAATCCCCCCAACAAACCATCTCTACGCCTTTCAACTCTCCCTCCCGTCCTTATCTCTATTTCATCTACATCCACCCTAAACCTTCTTTCTTTCTTTCTCTCCACGCCACTTTTCTCTCACAAATATCTCACACACGTAAAACCCCTCTCTTCCAAGTCTCATCTCTCTCTCTTTCTTTACGGCATTCTTTATACCGTAATTAGGCACCATGTATGGCTTTGGCATTCTTTCTACCGTATATGGCTTCCTTCTGGACCAACGAGGGGGATGAGAGAGAGATAAAACTTGAGAGAGATAGGGGTTTTACGTGTGAGGGGGAGGAGAGAGATAAAACTTGAGAGAGATAGGGGTTTTACGTGTGAGAGAGAGATAGGGGTTTTACGTGTGAGAGAGAGATTTAATAAAAAAGTAGGGCAAAGAGAAAAAGAGAAAGTTTAAGGCAGATAGAGATGAAATAGAGATAAAGACGGGCATAAGAGTTGAAAAGGATAGAGATGGCTTGTTGGGAGGATTGAGAGAGATGTAGGGGGCAAGTTAAAGGAAAAAGAGTAAGTGAGATTAAAAGTGCCGTATAAAATGAATTAAACATTACGGTAGTTAAAGTACTGTATAAAATGGAAACATTATGGTAAAAAAAATATCGTAAAGAAAATATTATCGATTACCATACTTAACTACTTCAAGTTATTACGGTATTTTAATTACTGTAACACTACTTCAAGATATTACGGTATTTTAATTACCGTAAAACTTAATATGAATTACGGTAAAACGACTACCGTAAAGGATATTTTTATAAAAAAAAACCCAAAAATGAAAAAAGAGGGTGTAGATGAGGTTTTGAAAGTTGAGGTTTTTTTTCAATTAAGCTAAACGATAGGTATATTTGCGATAATTACTTTTTTTAAAGGTATGTGATCTCTATAAGGCCAAGTATTATGAAAAAATTAAAAGCTCACCTCAAAACAAGGCCAAGTATTATGAAAAAATTAAAAGCTCACCTCAAAACACTATTCAATTTATATATATACAGAGAGAGAGAGAGAGAGAGAGAGGGGGGAGTAATGACCCTCCCACACCCATGTGTGTAGGTAGGACCCTAAAAGATTATCATTAAATTTGGAACAAATTTCTAAAAAAATCCAATCACACACTCATGTGATAACTTTTTTAGAGATTCGTGTTAAATTTAATGGTGATCCTTTGAGGTCCTACACACATTGGTGGGAGAGGGTCCTATAACATCATTACTCTATA
>NW_006500031.1:334277-372950 GCF_000471905.2 Amborella trichopoda
CGTACGTACGTACGTACGTACGTACGTACGTACGTACGTACGTACGTACGTACGTACGTACGTACGTACGTACTACGTACTACTACTACTACTACTACTCTACTCTCTCTCTCTCTCTCTCTCTCTCTCTCTCTCTCTCTCTCTCTCTCTCTCTCTCTCTCTCTCTCTCTCTCTTCTGGTATTCGAATATGAATTCCAAGCCCCAAAACCCACTTGAAATTCCCTGTAATATACCTTTCTCTCTCTACAACAAGCAATGGAGTAAATGAGCTGGAAATGGGGGTTTTCTAGCCAATGAATCTACAGGAGAAATGTAAGGTTTATTCCAGCACACAGCAGAGGTTCTCTGCTCCACCCGCTCAACTTCGGAGTATATACGGCATATACCAAAAGTAACAGAAAAAAGCAACCTGTTTTGAATCTCGACCACTAAGCAGAAACCGCCATTAAAGTACTGCCCCCTTGCATGTCAACCTCTTCTGAATCGTGACCCCCAAAAAGGAATAGCAATGGCCTCCCCTGAAAAGACTCTTGGAGCTTTCCCAGCACTTTAGAGAAAGCCCACACCACAATCCACAGAGACAGCTTGTTTCCTTGTCATCCCTGTTTCTGCCATTAATTCCCTCTCTTTCTCTCTCTACAACTCCCTCTGTACCTTCTTAAAGGAAGCCCAGACCACATGCTTGTCTCCTGCTTCCCCTAACCTCTCTCTGTCTCTTTCAATGTCTCTTCATACTTAAAAGCAGGCACACATGTACAACAGTGACTGTATTCCACTCTCTCTCTCTCTCTCACTCCACTATTTCTCTCTCTTCTCGTATCTCTACCCCGTCTCACTCCCTCTCACTACCATTTTCTCACTCCATGCCAGCAACTCTTTCTCTCTCTCTCTCTCTCTACCACCCCTCCCTCTCTCTGCATCGCTCCCATTATCTCTCTCTCCAGTTTCCAGCTTTGCGTCTCTCACTCTACTTTCTCTCTCCAAACTCACACCATCTCCCAGTCTGCTCTCTCTCTCTAGAAACCTCCCTCTTCTCCCTTCGCGCCACTGCAGGGCGGGAAGGTGCATGAATACAGAGGACCAATAGGAGAATGCCAAGTGGAAAGGTCAACCAATCCAGTGCGAAATAAGCTTATCTTAGATTCGGGCCGATAGTGTGAGGATGTGGTGGGAATTTGGAGAGTCTGCCACGTGGCGATATCCTGATGGTCCAAAGTTCGGCGTGGTGGTGGCCCGGCTTGTTTCCCGATGACTTGGCGGGAAGACCGCATTCCCAGGTCGCGTGCCAGGTGTCATGTGGAGTCTCTGGTTGCCTCATCACCGGACGCGTGTCTCTTTTCTCTCGGAACTGACACGTGCAGGACTGGTTGTACATGTGTGGGAAGACTGGTACATGGTCGGCAACGGTCTTAATTAATCAAAGTGGAGTGGGCCGGTCTGGGCACTAATTAGTGGACTGAGTAGGAAGTTAAGGAGTGATCATGAAACTTTCAAGTGTGAAACGGAGGAGAGCTTTACGTGGAAATTGGAAAGTGTACTTAACGTGAGGCCTCGGGATTACACTAGTAAAGTACATGTACGTATCCTGCAGAAATGCTCATTCAGATTGAAAGGTTCATTTATGTTCATGACATTAAAATTTCCAATTTCAAAAAGGAAAAGAATTCAAGAAGTCCATACAAGGAGGTGAAATTAATGCCGGCCCTTAGATTTTAAATTCATAGGTTAGAATTGTTTTATTTGAATAAGAATTGTAACTTCTTTTTACTAAAAAGTTAATAATCTTGCTGGTGTATACCTAATACAAAATTTTTCAAATAAAGGTATTTTTTGTTATTTAGAATGATACAATGAATATTTCTATAAGCAAATAGTGATATTATATTAATAGTTAAAAGATAATTAATGTATATTGTGAGTGATGTTATACATCATGTCGGTGATGTCATTGTTCACCATTGTTAATAAATGACTTTGTTTTTATTAAGAATTTTTAGTTTACTCTTTGACAAATTACCTCTAGACAAAAAGTTACTACACTATATGATAAGTGAATCTAAGTGTCCAAAAATATTAAGAATTTTAAGGTATACACCAAACCACCAAGTCGAGGAGCCTCACAAAACCCATCTTTTATATATATATGGATGTGATTTCTATAAGGTTGCAACCTTAAACAATCCAATTAAGGCACACCTCCAAATTGTATCATAACATATAATTTTGGTGAAAAAAATTATTAGGATTATCTCAAAATCTATTTTCATATATAATTATAAAATTTTAAACTCCAAAAAATGTTAAAATCAAGTAGATCTATAAACATATAAAAATCTTGAAAATTGACAATCTCAATAATGTGTTGCAAGATGCACTATTTATGTGACAAAAGTGTCTTTTTTTCATATCCATAGATCTCGATGTCGAGATGATCAATTAGAAGTTTTTCCAACATTAAAACAACATTTTTCACTAGAATTTTGAGATGCATCTGTAATTGTACATTTTAATTCAGATGCACAACAAAAATCTATCGAATAATGTTGTTTTAATGTTGAAAAAACCTCTAATTGATCATCGAGATGTACGGATATGAAAAAAAAAAAACAGATTTTGAGTTACATATGCACCTCAAAAATCTATCGAAAATGTTGTTTTAATATTGGAAAAACCTCTAATTGATCATCTCGATACCGATATATATGGATATGAAAAAAAAAATGTTTTTGTCTCATAAATAGTACATCTTGCAACACATTATTTAGACCGTCAATTTTCAAGATTTTCATATGTTTATAGATCTATTTGATTTTAATCATGTTTGGAATTTAAAATTTTCTAATTAGATATGACAATAGGTTTTGAGATAATCCTAATAAATTTTTTTAACAAAATTATATGTTACGATACAATTTGGAGGTACGACTTAATTAGCTTATTTAAAGTTGCAACCTTATAGAAACCACACCCAAAAGTAAATGGTGCCTTTGTAGACAATCCCTTCATCGTTGGTGCAACATTTGAGTTGCAGCTCTAACAGAGCAGCACACCTACGCTAACCTGTTCGGTTACAACTGATTATATGTTCGCTTCGCCCCTTCCATAAGAAGATAACATCTACTCTTACGAAGCAGAGTTTTAAAACCCTGTAATCCGGATTGAAAAATTACTGATGGATTGGATTTGGTGGATGTGCTATTTGGTTCTCCCCTAGATCACCCTCATATTATCTCTTGATATTTTTATGTAAATTTTTATGATTCAGCCGATCTAATTCGATGCAATGGGCAGGCTATTCAAAACACAATTATGGGTTTTTAAATGTCTGGTTAGAAATTTTGACAAAAAATAACAAAACCTTTTTCAAGCTAAAATGATCGATCTAGAGGTTTTTCAATGGTTGGATTGCAATTTCCAATGAATTATGAGATGAGGCTTTATTTATTTTGATAGTTCTATAGCCTTATCATACCATTTTTTTAAAATAAAAAAAAAATTAACTTGTCAGTGATTATTATAGGAAAATTTATTATACCTTTTGGAATTTTATTTTTTATTTTATTTTTGGTAATTCAATGAAAAAGATAAGCTCCTACCTTTTTTTCAATAAATTGAAGAGTTACATTTTGAAAGCGTTAATTGAAAGTGTTAGAAATTGATACCACGATGTAGTTGGAATGTACTTTATAGACGGTCAGCCTTTTAATACTTTTTATATCACATTTTTAACTTAATTATTGTTTTTTTTTATTTTTACCCCAGTTGAAAAGTTAATACGTTAACGAATAAATTACTTTTTAATTCTCTCACTCTCTCCTACTGATATTTTTAAATGTCCCCCTCTTTCTTTCTAGTTTGAAACAATTTTTGTCCGACTGCATTTTTTTACCAATTTTTTTTATCCCGTTCATTTATTGCCTGACCATGGTAAAAATAATGAAAAATACCGTTTAGCACAAAAGTATAAATGAGGCACATTTTTTTAACATACTCTTAGGCACATTTTGTGCCGGTCCGTACTTTTATATTTAGAGAGAGAGAGAGAGGGAAATTGATATCGGACGGGGGGAGAGAGATGAAGCGAAGAAAGATTGATATTGGGCGGAGAGAGAGAAATTGATAGTGGGCGAGGAAGGTAATTTAGTTTTCAATGAATTGATTTTTTTATACTAGGGATAAAAGTAAGAAAAACAGTAATCGAGTAATTGAGTGTGATATGAAAAATATTAGAAGGTATCCATAATTTTTCGATTGTTATATGCCCTATGGGTCATTGCCCTGCTACTTTTTGTAATCTAATTTATTTGTGTGAGAGAGAGAGAGAGAGGAGAGAGAGGAGAGCTTGACTTAACATTTCATTCCCTCTTGTAGAGAGAGAGAGCAAAGAGATTGGTGAACTTCGTGTCGCTCTAAAGAGAGGCTTCAAGAAGCCACGCGTCACATCGCCCTCGAAAACTTTTGAAAAAATAGAGGTGGTGCTGTCCAATCATCTCTCTTCTCCACCAAATGCATTCTGCTTTGCCTTCTTCCATTCCAATGCAAAAAGTATTTTACGTGAGCACTCAACACCAACTTGTTAACGTGGTCCCTCCCATGCGGGGCCAGGTGGGAGAGAGTATCGCACTCCAAAGGAGGGAGTGAATCTAGAGAGAGAGAATATCGCACTCAAATGGAGAGAGAGAATGAATCTTGGCTTCGCGGTGGTTAATCAGTAAAATTAAAATAAAAGGAGGTGGTTAATTAAATCATAATTTTAATAATAAAGTCGTTACTTTTGAGAGATTTTTCATTTAAGAACACCTACAATTTTTTTATTAAAACCTTTTGTATGATGTTTCTTTTGAGTTTGCGACCATGAACAAGCAATGTGTCTCTATTAATTTAACCCGGTCAAGTCAATTGAGCTAGCTGATCTAAATCCCCCAAGCTTCCTATCCAGAGTTCAAAATATAAAATAAGTTTTTAATTGAAAAAGTCCGAAACCTAGAAAAAGTAAGAGCATTTTGGTTAATTGGCTAACATATTTTATGAATCGAGAGAATTATATCATTTGGTTTGAGCAATTATGATGTAGAATTCAGGGGATTTACCGCATCATTCATTTTTGGAAATTTTTTTTAAAAGGATGTAGCCCTATCAAAATACGTACAACATCACCTCAAAACTCCCAAAAAATTGTCTTCATGGTGTCAAAGGACCTTCAAATAGATTTTCTCAACCTTGACCACCATAGTTGTAAAAAAAATTTAGGAGTTTTAAATCTTAAAAATAGTTTATATTATATATCATCTACACAAGCCATTTTGCTTTTAAAATAAGTGTTCACATGTCCACAAGATGAGGACCTTTTTGAGCTTCAGATTTTATAGTCAATGTTCGAAATTGATCTTAGATCCATCATGGAGATTCTCGATGCTCAAAGTGCTTTGTAAATAAGGATTCAAAGCACATATCCAAAAAAAAAAACACAAGGATTCAAGGTAAAGCTTTACTTAGTTTTTATAAGGTTTAAGCCTCGTAGAAATTGCATCTGAGGTAGTTGACTATTTTATTGATGGGTGTGGTTTATACAGAGCCGGGGCTAAACAATCAAATTAGAGCCCATCTTAAAATAGCGTAGAGAAATATAGTTTTAATACTGGAAATATTTGTGATAGCCTTAAAATATAGTTGTTATCTTTAATTATAAAATTTAAAGTTTAAAAATAGGGTAAATTGAGCATATTTATAAAAACTTGAAAATTGATGGTAAAAAAATACGTTACAAGATGCACTATTTTTAAAATTTGAATTCTTTTTTTTCTCATGTTCATGCATCTTGATATCGAGATGGTCAATTTGAAAATATTTGAGCATCAAAACAACCTCTTTTGGTGAATTTTTGAGGTGGGCTCTCTAATTTGATTGTTTAGAGCCTCGACTCTATATAAACTTTTTCCTTTATTGATATTTTTCTAAAACAATTTATTAGAAAAGGCGCTTACCTGGGTTAAAAAATCGACAATTCACTTAGAAAGTTCATGAGTGGTTATGTTTGGTTAGGTTATTTAACACATTGTAATGTCATATAAAATTCAGTTAGTTTTGTACGCCCTTCATTTTTATATTATTTAAAATGCATATATTAACCTAATTTCATATGACGAAAGATATCACCTGCTAAAGTGCGATATGATCCCAAAGAGTTGGTGGGGGAGCATGCCTCCAATCACATGACTTGGCTTCCAATTGAGAGAGAAAAATAATAAAATATTATTATTTTTTTAATATAAAATTATCGGTTGAATGAAACTATTTCATAAACTCTTACCAATAATTGTTTGTTGCAATAATTTTTGCCTCATTTTCTTCCTCTACCCTTGTTTCTATTTTGTAGAATTTTTTCTATAATCATTTTCGGTGTTAGAGAATAGAGACAACCCATGTGAGCTTTAATGTATGATCTTTGCTATTGGCGATCTCCTTTGATATATTTTAGATTAAGTTGCTATCCATCAAGCAAAATTTGACTTTGGGGTATTTTTAGGACCTCTATTTTTTTGGATGTAACCTTCTGGACCTAGCAACCAATGTCAAACAAAGTTTATATAAAAAAAAAATTCATACGCGTTGTACATGCAAAATAACACACTAAGATTAGATAAAGATTATCTAAATTTTGGACAGAGAGACCTAAGGGTTCCAAAATTTCAAAATCTAAATTCTCTTTCGAAAATACACGTGTGTTGATTCTAAAATAGATTCAAATATACTCCTTTTGCCCAAGGAAGTAGATGCAATATATGTTCCCACAAGAGCATGCCACAAGATCTAAAACCCAAGTTTTTTGGCCTTTTGAATGTTTGTCGATGGCCGAGGCCCTAAACAATCAAAGTAAAGCGCACATTCAAATAGTGTCGAAAGATGTCGTTTCAGTACTGGAAATCTTTGTGATGGACACAAAATTAATTTTCATCTCTAATTATAAAACTCAATGCCTCAAAAATAGTGCAGATTGAACAAATCTATGAACATTTGGAAATCTTGAAAATTAATGGTCCAGATAATACATTATAAGATGTACTATTTTCAAGACTTTAAATCTATTTTTTCTCATGTCGATATATCTTGAGGTCGAGATGCTAGATTTGAGGAATTTTGAGCATCGAAACAATCTCTTCTAGTGAATATTTGAGGTGCGCTTTAATTTGATTGTTTAAGGCCTCACCCTTATATAAACGTTTTCCTCCCATTAAATAACCAACATAACCGGTGCATGTGGTCAAAGTCTTGGTTTGGGGACTTGAGATCATGCTTGTTTTCATGTTAAGGGAAAAGTAGTTGTTCACTTGTGATTGCATAATTATTAGCATTTAAAAATATTTATTGTTTGGAGGATCCGCAAGTTAAGTGTCTTCAAAATTATACATTTTTGCCTAATCATATTATGCATTAACTATGTTTAGAACTTCAAATACTTGAAGGAAACTTAGTTTTTCCATATTGTTGAGGTTTAAACTTCAAAGTGCAATTGATTGACTGTGTAGAAGAATGTTATTTTGTAGAAGACCTCGATTCCTTATTGGTCGGTGTCGAAGGCCCCTCCTCACATGGGGGTGGTCATGGTCTTTAGAGTTGGACTAATAAATAATGGACTTGCCTAACTTGACCATAAGTCTGCAACAGGTTCAATTATGAAGAAGGTAGTACAAAAGATTACATGCTCCTACTGAAGCTTACTGTGCATCTGTTTGAAAAATAAAAATAAAAATAAAAATTCACAGTGAATCCAATTGAAATTGGGATTATCCAACAATACCTAATTTAGGAAATTTGAAAAAAGAATGAGATTGGGAAAGGGGTTGGCGTTGTGGTGGTAGCACCCTCATACCTTAGTCACCGTGTCATGGTTTTCATTCCTAGTGACACCACCCACAAAATACTTTTAAAAAAAATAATTCCTAAACTATTTGAAAAAAAATGAGTAAGGGCCTCTCTTCCCCACTGAATTACCCAAAAAAAAAAAAAAAAGAGATTGGAAATTTTGTAACCCTGTTTCGGAATCACTGAGTTACCCAAAAAAAAAAAAAATTTGAGATTGGAAATTTTGTGAAATTTCGTAACCCTGTTTCGGAATTTTGGAGAGCAACTTAAACATATGGGAGCCTTGATAATGCGGGAAATTAGAATATTGAAACCCATGGGGAGCCTTGATAATGCGGGAAATTAGAATATTGAAACCCATGGGGAGCCTTGATAATGCGGGAAATTAGAATATTGAAACCCTCTAGCTGTATCATATATACTTCTTTGAAGTTCCATGGAGAAAGGCGTGAGTGATTCATTTGTTATAAAGGCCATTCATGGAAAAAAGTTTTAACATTAATAAATTAAATAGTGGACATCTTAATAAGATGACCGAATGTCTCATCATAATCAAAGCCAAAGACTTGGGCATATGCTTTAGTAACTAAGTTGGCCATATCTGATTACACTATAGCTCATTAAGGGCACTATAGCTCATTAAGGGCGTGTTATCAAACAGGCCCTAAAGGAACTGTAGTGTCATCAGATTCGACTTTAACCTTGTACATCCAAAGATGACCAACAACATTTTTATTCCTCATGGGAGGAATTGAAGCATGGTTGTGTACCAAACAGGATCGTAAGAAGCAAATCTATGAACGGTTACGGAATTTTGGTAGATTAAGTGATAAACACTTGGGGAGAGAAAGGCAGTGTATTAAACCACTATTCGGGTTGAGAACTAGGCCCGAGTAGGCTGACAACTGTAGCGACAAAAAATTGTTAAAACATAAAAATAAAAAAATATATAATATATAAAAAATAAGAAAACATATCTAAAGTATTAAACAAAACGCATCTAAATGTGGCAAAAAAGTAGAGAAAAAATACATTTTGATCGGGGTATTTTTTAATTTTCATACTTTCCAATGTTTGTCAAAATGATAGAACACATAAAAAAAATTACAAATAGTTTTCTTAGTTTTTGAGATTTTTTTTATAATTTTTTAATATCCACGAGTTTAGGGCTAAGAATGGGTCAGAATGGGCCTGGATCCCTCGGTATCCGGATTTGGATCCAAAAAGTATACATGGGATCCAAAAAGTATACTTGAGATCCAAATTTGGATCTGGACCCGATCGGATCCAAGCTATTCTCATCTGCATCCAAATCAAAAAGTATACATGGGGTCCATATCTAAATCCAGATTCGATCATATCCAGAAAAATTATTCGTTATATTATTTTATATCTATAAAATAATGTATACCAAAAAATACTATATAATATATATTTTAAAAATATTTATGCAAAATATATTTTTGTATATAAATAATATAATATTTTTAAAAGCACTTTGGGCATAAAAAATCTCCACAATGGCTTTGAAATCAATTTTCAATACTGATAATAAAATTTGAAGCTAAAAAATATATATAGATCCTGCATACCGATGAACACTTATCTTTAGGGTGAAATGGATAATTTAGATAATTTATTATAATATACACTATTTTTAAGGCTTGAAGTCTTTTTTTTTGTTCCCAACCATAATGGTAAGGGCCAAGATAATTGATTTAAAGGTTTTTCGATGCCAAAACTACAATTTTCAGTGAGTTTTTAGGTGAGGCTCTATTTATTTAGACAGGGTTACAGCCCTATCAAAATGTTTTCCGTTAAAAATAATCAAAATATAAAAAAAAAATCAAAAGGCATGATTTCAATATATTACAAAAACTTTATTCTTGAAAAAAATGGAATGTTATATATTACATCCTTTTTCAAATAACTTAAAAAATTCTGAAAGAATTTCCTTAAAAGTATTCCCCTTTGTTAATTTTGTTAATTTGCAATGAAAGTTATTTCCCTTTGAGTAGCAATAAGGAGTTAATATCAATTTATTTGTTGGTTACTTACATTGTGAATTTATTTGTTGATTACTTACATTGTGAATTGAAACTATTTCCTTCCATTGAAAGTTACTGCATGTTTTGTTGTCATACGTGTTTATGTCAGTATCCTTTTTAGTTCCATAAAAGAAAAATGGCACTTTACAGAGTCGTTTTTTCCGAAAAAAAAAATCACACACAAAGGCGGTCTCCTCTTCTTTTCTTTTCTTTTCTTTTTTCTTTCTTTCTCTTTATTTATTTATATATTTATTTATTTATGATGTGTGTATACTGAATGCGGAATGAAGGTGACTTTGAAACAAACCTCCAATATACATTCCCAAAATCACCTCAAAAATAGCCAAAACCGGTGTGGCTCACGTTTTGTTGTGACATCCAAATAACCCCAGCGTAATTAACCTCCGTCTTTTGAATTACATCATAACCAATGATGTCTCATGCCTGGGGCGGGGAATTCAGCGGGGAGAGATACCTATGGTAGAAATGAAACTTAACAAATATTATTTTAAAGATAATATTGTTTTGTCCGGATGTGGCTTAAAACCAATAGTTAAGTAAATTGTGGTGCTGATACATAAAAAGGTTTCATCCACTCTTTTGTCCACAAAGTTTGAGATACCTTACAGTAAACATTCATTACTTGAGCTAACTCTCACAATTTTTTTTTTAACGAGAAGTTATCTAGATTTTATTTCAATACTAATTAAACGAGATTACATCAAGGAAGAGCCACCCCGAGCAAGAGAATCTGCTACCCCATTTGCTTCCATATAGATATGTACAAAAGAAGAGTTGATCGTGAAAGACAAATCCATTACTTGTAAGAATACTTGCATCAACGCCCATGGAACCTTTTGCTCTCTACTGCACCACCTAATGGCATCCAAATAATCTCCTTCCATCACAATACAATCTCCCAGACTTTTAGATAGGAAGATCTTCATGCCAAAAAGAAAGGCACAAAACTCAGCAAAATTAACTATAGCATCTTCGAGAGGTCCGTAAGAGAACATAATCACCCCTTCTGAATTTCTCACTACCCCCCAAAGCTAGCTGGCTTTGGATTCGCTAGCGAATTGCAGTCAAAGTTTAATTTAAAAAACCCCACTAAAAGTGGCGTCCATCTGGATTTTGGGAGGGGTTTGATAAAGCCCAAGCCAGCTGACCTTGGATTCCCTAGTGAACTGCCGTCAAAGTTCAATTTAAAAACCCCCACTAAAGGTCACGTCCCTCTGCATTTTGGGCAGGATTTGGTAAAGCCCATCTTAAACAAGTTACGCAGGTTTATCCTCAAATCCAACTTGGCAATACCCACTCCCTCCTTGGTACCAGATAACCAAAACCATATAGAATGAATAATCTTATTAAAAACCATTTCAAACGGTTGACTTACCCCTACAAAAGCTCTCATGTTTATTTCTTTCCATACCTCCTATAAAATCATTTTTCTAATAATTTGCCAAATAACTTTCCCAGTTTGAAGTAACACTGGATATGCCAAATTGATAATAACTCCCAAGGCAAATTGGGGTAGAGCCAAAAAAACATGCATCTGTGAAAGAAACCAAGACCAAATACGATAGACAAAAGAGCAATGTATAAATAAATAGGCACCTGATTCACCATCATTCTTGCACATCAAACAGATGTTTGGTATTACTTTACCTCTCTTCATAAAATCAACAGTTAAAATCTTATTTTGCGCTGCAAGCCACACAAAGACCTGAACTTTGTGAGGGATTGATCATTTTTAAACTTTAGCAACTTGAGGTAGTGACCATCGCCACCTATTATGAAAGAGTAGTCTATACATGGATTTGACAGAGAACTGCCCATCAATCTCAATATCCCAAACTACTTCATCTACAGCTGAAGGTGAAATATAGACTTCATTCAAACACCTCTAAAAGAGAGTTAAATTGGGCAAAGAGATCATCAGATATCCTATTGTATGGGAGAATGATGTTCCAAATTATCTCCTGCTCACTTCTCTCAAAAATATATGATAAAAGGGCATTGGGATTATCCACCTTAACAAATAAATCAAGGAAATCATATTGTAGTGGATAATTCCCTACCCATATGTGGTTCCAAAAGGAAGTCTGCATTCCAATATTTCATCTCACATTTCGGTTCACCGGAGGTTTGCACAGAAAGATAGCTTTCCAAAAGATTGAAGTATTACCACTTACCACGTCATGATCCAATCGACATGCCAGATCTATCATTACCATACTATCAGATGTATGCACAGAAAGATAACTCCGTAATATCTTTGTGCATTGGCTCAACCGCCCTAATCTGTTGAGGCCCTAATCTGTTGAGGAATATATGGATGAGAAAATTGATTTTTTGTGTCTTGTTCTATTCTTGAAGACATGCTGCAAAAGTTTTGGGGATGTATTTACGACCACCATTACTTTGTAAAACCTAGATAGATTTATCAAGAAATTTTCCTCTTAAGCATGAAAATGGTTTAAACATAGCTTTTTGCTTCAAAACAATGTCCATGTAAAACGACTACAGTCATCGATAAAACCAGGAAAAGTAGTGCATGCCTCAGGGGACGCACTTCTACCATAGCATCCACTGAACATATCATATCCATCTTGGAGAGGGAAGTTAGAAAATAGTAACCCCAAAAAATTTTAAAATCAACAGTGTACAAATTATGTAAAAAATGTTTCATTTTTGTCTTTAAAATTCATTTTTTTCAGGGTCCTACTCATCATGGTTGAGATTTTCATTTTTTAAAATTTTGAATCTAAAATCCATGTCTAAAATAAATTTCAGATGGAGGACTCATTTAAGTAGTTGAGTCGGCAGACTCATAAAAACCTTGTCCATAAAAATCCATGTATAAAATAAATTTCAGATAGCTGACTCATTTAAAAAGTTGAGTCTCGCCGACTCATAAAAACATTGTCCATAAAACTAACATGAGGGCCTCCTAGTAAAGAAGACACATACGCAAGACTCTAAACATCAAAATGCCCCAATTGTGAAAGAAAATAACTCTTATTCATTATTCAAAATGGAATAATGCTTTCCTAATTGACATCCAATACACAAAGTGAGACAACTTATTCTTAACAAAATGAAGCAATTACTTCGTAAAAGCAGTTTTCGATATTAGGCACAAAACGTCAAATGTCCCGAGCGCTACAGCGCCAAATTAACTTGGGTACACGATTCAATTCAACATTCAAGGAATTAGCCATAAACAAGGCCTGAAAACAGATCATAATCAAATGCATAAATTGTCTTTCATTCTTAGTTAACTGATAAACAGATAATAAGTTCTTTGTGATTTGAGGGAACAAGATAAGCATTTGTAATATGCAAGTAGCCGAAATGAGTGGAAACCATCGCGGTACCAATATGAGAAATGGGACGAGTGTAGTGAAAGACGGATGCCATGGAATAATTCGTTTTTCAATTAGTGCAACAATGTAACACTAGCCTAAGCCTCACCACAAAAAAAAATAGAAAAGAAACAATCCAGATGCCGTGAAAGAAAAAAAATTTCATTCAAAGTTGAAAAATTGGGTAAACAAAAACATTACAAACTTGATACATGTAACTTAATTTTTCCATCAGACACCTTTATTTAAATAGAGGTTTTTACAACTATATTTACTGCAATAACTATCCACTTAAAAAAAAAACTACTAACCACCTATTAGTTCCACAATTATCTATTATACAAAAGTATAAACACAACCTCCTTACATCACTCAAAATAAAATAAAATAAAAATTAATATGATTTCTAGAAAATACACTTTAATAATTTTAACACTCCTTATTAAAGTAATTTTCTAGAAAGGATTTCATGCATAGCTCTCGAGTGCAATGCGATCATCTCCATCACTTTCTGAAATAAAAAATTCAGCTATTGACAAGCAATCAAGGAGATTATCAAATTCCACCAAAGATGACTATGTAGCCCACTCTTGAATACAAGGAACATAGGGACTATACTCCCATTTAACCTACGAATAGTGCGCCTCTACATTCATGCCTCTAAAATTAGTTCATCCAGATCAACAAGAGATTTCCAAAACAAAATTCTTGATCTTTAAAAAGAATTAAAAATAGAAAGATTGCCAATTTCTCAAGGAATTTTGATTGATATTTTCGATAAAATACAATGACTATAATACCTTTGAAACTTTCAGAGATATTTTGGTAATTTTATTTTATTGGGAATATTGTTTTTATTTTTTGGATGGGAGAGGAGTGGAGGTCCAAAATTTGGTGCCAAAATGCTTTGTAGAAACAAAATTCAAAATAAAATAATGTAGAGTCGTGACCATTCAGAATGAACGATTGGATAATGGAAAATACAAAAATTTTATAGGATAATGGAAAATACAAAAATTTTATACTCTAGAGGAAGTATAGAAAGTCCTGTATAATACCGGTTGACGTACGAACCTATATAAACAGCTTCATTAGCCATTCCTAGTCAACTTTCGGTTGCTGGCCCATCCTCCAGCTCAAATTCCATCAAAATACACTCCTCCACCGTCCTCGTGTAACATCGACGTTCAAAAGAGCTGATAATAGTGACCGATTAATGTGGCGCTGTTCAACCCGCTTCATAGTCCATAGTTACTACTCTGGAGTAGAGCGCAAGCGGAACGAACTGACCTCTGCGCAATTCATGAATTTGCAAGGTTTGTTGATTCCACTGAAATGAACTTGGGTTTCTCGGTCCTCTGTAATGATCTCTAAGCTAATTGAAATTATAGGGTTACGCGATATTCTGTAATTTCATGGTCGCATGTCCAGAAAGTGGTTTCATGATCTCATAAAATTGTTTAGGGTTTCATAAACTTCCCCAGGAATCTGGCCATTTCCTCTGGTTTCAGGTGCATAGTTCTGAAATGGAGGAAATTTTGGAGGGAAATCAGGATAAAGCGGTAATAGACGAGAAAGAAGAAGAAAAGCAAGAGCTTACCCCTTGGGATCAACACTTCTCTGTGATAAATCTGCGTCGTTTTGACTACAATGCTCCTTCTGCACTTTTGGAGAGTCCTCACTCCGGTTTCCTCATCACCTGCCCTATAAGTATAGTCTAGTTTTGGTTATCTCCATTGTTTCCATTGATGCCTTTGATGCAATTGCTTTCGCATTTAGTTGCATTGGATTTTCGCCAAATTTTGTCCATTTATGGTTTAAGAATAGTTAGAGTGCAGTTTGAAACACGATTCCTTATTTTTCAGTAAAATTTTTGCAACCGGAATAATTTCTTGTTTGCATTCAACATCTTAGTTGTAACTTTCTGATTCAATTTGAATCATCAAAGGTTTGATAACCGACTCTGTATCATAATACTATGGCTGAGTTTTGTTCAGATGACATTTTTAGGATTAAGAAAGTGTGGACAAAGTTTTATTTCCAGAAATTTGCAAGGACTTTCTCAATGCTTGGAATGCGGGTTCTGGAGCTTAGCCTGGCAGATAGTTTAGAACTTATTTTTTGTTTATTGCATGGAAAAAACATAAGCATGACTTGATGTTTTTAGCTCACACTTTAAAGGCAAATATGAAGATCAATGGAATTCTTGTTTCCTTCAAAAATGAACCAGGACATCTCTTGCACTTCTTATTTGTTGCTATTATGTGAAACTAATTGCTCTAGACTTTGCTGTAAAAATATCCAAAGCAATGTATGAGTTTGGCCCTAGTTGCAAGGACTTAAAATGTTCAGAGCTTGTTGAGACCTTTGTTGTCTTTCTGTCGTATGAGAATTTGTGAGCATGTTTGCTAACTGATACTTAACTGCCACTTGGTAAACATCTTTGTGAGAGATTTTGTAATAATGGAGTTGAGTTGTCTTTTGTCAGAAAGAGAGAAGAGTGCAACAAAAGAAGCCATTGCCATTCTTGAAAAGGTTTTTCTTGCATCTTCTTATTTTTTATTTTTTTCCATTAGTGTTCTGTTGCACAACTATTATTACATTGAGATATATTTTGAGATTTGTGGGTGTAGATATGGGTCATTGGCATTTAAATGTACTTTGTGGCTTTGCATTATGGTGAGTCAGATCAGATCCTTATAAAACAATAGTTCGATAGGTTTCAGTTCCTTTTGAATCTATCCATGTCAAAGTCGTTACCTTTCCAGTCATTTTCCACAAGGGTTCTCTTTCTGTTACTCTTATGAGTCTATTGCATTAATTCTTCTTCTTATTGTTTTCTTTTTTATTTGTTAATTGTCTTCTTCTATGTTATAGACTGCTTCTGTATTGACCTGTCCTTGCTAGTGATAGTTCTTGCAAGATTGGATCTGGGAGGAATCATTTGGGCATAAAATGGCAAAATCATGCACATAATCAGTTCCAAATTTCAATTTCCTACTCATTGGAACCTTTTTCTGAATAATTCTACTTATCTGAGATTCGACATACCATTTCTAATATTCTGTCTTTCTGACATTCAATAACATTAATTTCTCTGAAAATATAGTTCCTTGCTGTATCTGCACTCACCTTTTTTCTTGCTTCTATACTTTGCATATCTTCTTCTTCTAAATACCTTTTTTATTTTGTTGATATCGCAGCCATGGATGCTTGTCGGTTTAGTTCTTGTGATTAATTTTCACCTGTGTCCATTGTCCAGTAATATCTATCTCCAACTGGAGGCCTTCTCAATTGATCTAGTTCGTTAATAATTGATATATGTCAGCACAACCCTGTATATTTTACAGGCAGGAGATATACAAAAGGCAATTGGGAGATCAAGCCTAGCAAATAATCAAACAAAATATTCATCGCATCTAGTTTGAATTTTTTCTTTTCTGACTTTACTTTTTTGCTTGATAAAAATCTGTTGAGCAGAACGTTTTGAAGTTTCTCATCATCCCGAATTTGTGCGGAGTGTTTTGCAGTAAATCATTCATTTTAGTGTTTACCAAAACTTCATACTTTTGTGCAGTTTTCTGGATTGTTTGGTGAGGATGATGTTGAAAGAGTAGCACCCAATGTAGCAAATGTGGCCATGAATGGAATTAAGAAAAGGAAGCTATCTGATACTTCGGAACAATTAGCTACAGAAGATCTTGGGAGTGAAGACGGCTCAAAGTCTGAAGGTAACTTAGGGCAGATGGTTGGAGCTTGTGTTTTAAATAGAATGTCTTGTCTTTTTGTTTGCATTTTGATTTGTTCCTTTTGATGCTCATAAATTACCTATTACTTATTGATAAAATCATAAACGTGGTTATTCTCTAAAAACAAATTCATAAAAATGGTAAAACTTATTCGTAAAGCATGATATTGAGATTCTTGTCCTTTTGTGTAGCTACTTATAGACGTCCTTTACTTATTTCTTTCTGAAAATAGGTACACTTCCGAGTGGCAGCATTTCATCATCAGATAAGACTGAAACAATTGTGAAAAGAAGCTCCATTCTCTCTCTGGTGAAATTGAATAAGAGTGGGTTGCTTCTCTTTGCCTTCCCAAAAAATGGAAGTTCTCTACCTGACAGCATCTTACAAAAGATATTCAACTCGCTAGAATCTGGGGACCTGAGTTCACCACGGTAATTTGCGTTCATGTGAATGGAGGCACATGCATGCCCTCCCTCTCTCTTTCATATAACTGAATAACTTTTTCTCTTTTGTGATGTCTACTCTAAACCATCAATATGATAACTTGAGTTTGTTTGTGTGTGTGTGTACGTGTGTGTGCATATGCGTGAAATACAATTCTTTTTTTCTTTTCTTGATCAGTTTACTTATGGAATGCTTCTCCAATGCATTTCCACTCCAAAATCTTTGAGTTCCTCATTAGCACTCTTCCCAATCACTCTCCCTTGATGGACTTGCTGAAGCCAAATATGGTCACATACTGAAACCACATGTAGGGCTATGAACAGTCCCTAGTGCGTTTTGGATGAAGCATTTCTCTAGTTTACTTATTAGTAGCATGTGTTTTGTGCATTATTTTGAGATCTCTTATTCATGTTTTGACTCAGAAGGTCCCAACAAACTTTGGACTTTTTCCTTTTTGACATCATTCCTTGAAATCACACTTCCAGGCTTGAATCTAGATCACCCAACATACTGTTTTCATTGACCATGTCCTGTTTAAGGTAGCATCTAGTCCTGTAACACCTATTTATGCTATTTTTCTATATTTGTCGGAAGTTTATTTATTTTTATAAAAGGAAATTCATGACAATGATCAAGGCCCCTTTCCAAATATTGCACATTTTTCTCAACTTTGTCAGTTCATCTTTTTTTATGAAAGGAAATTCATGACAATAATCAAGGCCCCTTACCAATATTGCCCATTTTTCTCAACTTTGTCCTATATGCTTTTTTATATTTTGGAATCAAGTGACTCACATGCCCCAAAACAACCAGCACCATGATTCTAAGTATCTTTTTATGCCTCATTCAACTGTACACTGCATTCTTCCCATTGTTTTATATACTTTACCATTGGAATTATGAATTTGTCTCAGAAAAGTATAAATATATATACTATGATCAGATCACTTGTACAATTCTCACAATTAGTAAAAGAATGGGGTTCTCCATTTAATCTAATGCAAACTATTTGACTTAGATGGTAGGTTTTTGGTCACCTCATGCTCAGATATTAAGTATTCTCTTGCTAACCGATAGCCACATGGAAGCCACGTGTTGTAGTCGTTCATCAGGTCTTTAGCTGCAGGGATTTTCCTTAGTCTTCTTCTATTATCATCAGCCTGTTTAGAGTTTATTGTCCGCCTTACTCTAACTAGGCTGCTTAATCTAATGGTTGGTGCTATTGCATTTTCCATTGAAACATCTTGTTTCTAGTGTCATCCTTTCACCCCCTTATATCTAATAAAGAGTGGGAGCTGTAAATTTGGAGTCATGTCTTCTACTTGTGGCAAGATTATTTTCCTTGTATGCTTTTCTATGCGACCTTTGTTTCATCTTTACTGTTGTATTTCCATCAGTGTTATCAGATTTGCTTCACTTCGAGCGAAATGCCTAAGTCTTTGGATTTGACGACCCAACCAAAGCAAAACAAATAATATAATGAAACTTTCAAAATTTTGGTAGACTTCTTTAAAATATAACTTGTATGGGGAAACATACGGAATTATTGTGTCATGTAACCGGCGAAATGGATACCTTATTTAAGAGTGGAAAATTCAATAACTTGGTGTAATCGGCCCTATGGGTACCCAATTAAGAGAGGAAAATACTTTTGTACTATAGATACTCTGGAGAGCATGGGGCAAGCATGTGAAAGGGGGAAGGAAGACCATGCATATGGCCATAGGAGGGAACAATAATTGAAATAAAAATATTTCCAACGGCAAAAAAGGTCTAATTTTTTTTGAAATTCAACTTCATGAGAAGGAATTTTGCTTTAGTAATAATTTGCTTTAAAATTTATAATTACTTCTAATTTTATCCTTATGTTATTTAATTTTTTGAACGTCTTTAAGTATACCCAAAGACTTCCCCCGAATTAAATCTCATAACATTGAATTTGACCATTTCTGTCAATGTAATTTGTCTCATATCGTTCACTGCTGTACAGTTCTCTAATCACTTGTTCTCCCTTTTTGATTGTTAGTCACTGTTAACATTCAAAAGCAAAAAGTTGTTAGTCACTGTCTTGAGTTAGAAAAGGGTAGACCCTACTGATATTTGGATTGTTTGTTGTTGCATTTGCAGATCCTGTTTACTCTTTTGGATTTTCTTTATTCTTTATATGTATTCAAAATTTATTTCAGCGATAAGGGGCAGTTTGATGATTATATGTAATGTTCCCTATATACAAGGATTCCCAATCCTTCTTGTTTTTTCTATGAGCAAGGATGTTCGATGCCTACTTTGAATGTTCAACATATTTTCTTTGTTTCAGCTGGTGTCACCGAATTCTTCCTATTCAAGAGACATGTATGTTGAGTGAGAAAAACATGCATGCTGTTGTATCAAAGCTTGTTCAACGATTCTTAAGCAATTCACAAGATCAGCCTGAGAGACCTTTGAAGGTTCATCTCTGTCCTTTGTCTATTTGTTAGTTATCACTAGCGTTTCTTATGCAAATTTGCTTTATTTCTTAGATCAGATATATTGTTCTTATATATATATATATATATATATATATATATATGTATATATATATTGAAATGTGGACACTGTTATTGGTTCTTTTATAAATTTTCTCTGCTTTGCATCTTGTAGTCTGAAGGTGGGATACATAGCCCAATAAATGTACTTATTATTCTTATGCATATTGGCTTTCTTTGTTATAGGCCTGTTTGATGGGGCCAATAAGGCAGGTTTATCAGCTATGAAGGCAAAATGCCACTTCTAGAATATGGCACCGTTGTAGTTCTGTGCCTTTGTGTGCACAAAATTCTGCTGACCACTGCTTTTATAGCATCAAGTTTCAACAGTAAACAGCCTGTGTGTCAGCCTGCTTTTTAGGCACTTATACGCGCATGCAAACAGGGCCATTGTTTCCTTGGATGTACATTGCTTTTCATTTCTAGAAACTCCTGTGCAGTAGCAAGTTGTCATATCTCATGTAAATGAAGCAACACATCTTGTTCTGAAATACAAGTTTTATTGAACTTTGCTGTTGAGATCCTTACATTAGAACTCCTAAGGACTCTTTGTGGGGTTAGTGACCGATATGAAAGGTGTTTCTTGGACGGATCTGGGAGAGAAAGAGGCTTTTGGGGATGTGGTGAGTTTGATAAGAACGTTTTGTAGGGTTAGTGGTTGACATGAAAGGTGTTTCTCGGACAGGTCTGGGAGAGAAAGAGGCTTTTGGGGATGTGATGATGTTATCAAATTAAACTAGCATGCTGGATAGGGGTTGGGGACACTGTTATTGCTTTCGTAGGTTCCATTCTGTGCTAATAATTCTTTCTTGATAGGCCAGTTTGCAGTTGCCTTTAATCGAAGAGGAATTGAAGACAAGAAGCTGAAGGGTAAAAAAGAAGTCGAGAAAGATAAAAGTGAATTGCCTGTATTGGATCGAGATCAGTGCTTCCGTGTTGTGGCTGGGGCTGTTAAAGATGTTGCACCAGATTCCGTTGTGGATCTGAAATTTCCAAAGGTGGTAAATAATCATAACCTAGCTATTCATTTATATTTTTTGGTATGCTTTATGTACTATCAAGAGTTCGGAGTTCAAACTTCACTATTAGAATTGTGTCTTACATGTCATTTCTTTCGTAGATATCAAATAACAATATAGCTATTAGTGTGTGCTTTGTGAGATGATTTATGCAATGTGCATGTGGACACGAATAAATTGTCCTTGATTTAGGTTGTACCCATTGGATTTCCCCTCAAGATACAGTATGGCGCAATTAAGGAGACAGAGACATTCTTCTTAATGGGCATTGCCTGTAACCATTAGCTGCTAATAGCAACATAATTGGCTGCCCTTGGCTTTAAAATAGTGATCTAATTTTTCTCCACTTTTTCCTTATTTGTGTTATCTTTATTTTTGTACTGTTTAATACATAAAAAGGCCCAAGTGCTCGGTCTGTACTTAACTTATTGTTCTGTTATTTTTTTTGGTTGTTTTTTCTTTTACAGATGGTTGTGTTTGTTGAGGTACTTCCCATTCCAGGAATCCCCAGTGGATCGATAGTGGCTGCAGTTTCTGTACTCCCTCACACCCTTGTCAACACAAAGCCTCGTCTTATTGTGAAGCCACTGGTTTCAACCACCAAAACAGCTGAAGGAAAGGCCTAATGGCTAGCAGGTATTGGAAATGCCTTATTTACTACAAGAATTTCTCGTCACATTTCATGTGGTTATCTTTCTGCAATTTGTTAAAAACATTGATTTGGTTTCGCAGTTCATTGAATCTTTTGTCCAGCTTGGGCAACCACATTAATTTAACTAGTCCAACAACAATCGGTTTGAGGACTATAATAGGAGTTTTGAGGACTAATAGGTAAGTTCACAAGAGGCCGGAACAGGGATCTGAAGTGCTCGGGTCTCAATAGTTGCCAGCAAAATGACAAGTACTCAAATCTTAGGGTTTCACTCTCTCTCTCTCTCTCTCGTACGAATTTTTGATTTCCTCTTTCATG
Organism: Amborella trichopoda; assembly: GCF_000471905.2. The sequence goes on from NW_006500031.1 coordinate 356,265, forward strand.
GTGTTTCAATATTCGCAGCCTGTGTTTATGATTGCAAGCTGAATTTTGGGTAAAATTGGCAGTGATACATATCAAACTTTTGGGAAATTTCTGATGGAACTAAAACGATACAGCCTTTTTTTGTGTGGTTCAATTTTTCAGGAAGTTCTTTGTGACAAATTCGAATCATAATGAAAGGCATTAGTAGTTTTACCTTGTTACTGGGGTAAGGGGGAAAAAAAAAGAAAGACGGGGGAGGGAGTTTACTATTGATAATAAAAAAGAACGGAAATTTACGGAAAAGTAGATTGTTATTTATTAAAGGGAAAAGTTTATATAGAGCCTAGGTTCTAAACAATCAAATCGGAGCTTACCTCAAAAATTTCACTAGAAGAGGTTGTTTAGATTCTCAAATATTCTTAAATTAATCATCTCGACATCAAGATGTATGGACGAGAAAAAAATAGATTTCAAGTTTTAGATAGAAATAGTGCATCTTGTTACGCATTTTTGGATCGTTAATTTTTAAGTTATTCAAGTTTTTATAGATCTACTCGATCTACACAATTTTTGAAGTTTTAAATTTTATAATTAAAGATGAAAATATGTTTAAGGCAATCACAAAGATTTTCAGCATTGAAACCATATTTTTTGACACTATTCAAATGTGCGGTTTATTTTGATTGCTTAGAGCCTCGGCTCTATACAAACCGCACCCTATAAAAGAACCTTTTATTTTATATTTTTGTTCTAATATTTTTGTAATTTTTTTTTTTGTTCTAATATTTTTGTAATTTTTTTTCTCAAATTACCTCTCATTTGTCTTTTTTATGTGAAATTAAAGTTACCGAAGTTAAGTTACAAACCAATTTTTATAAGAAAATTTGGGTTTAGAACTTGAATTTCTAAAACCAAATTTCACTAAAAGAAATTTATTAGATCTAGAGAATGGAGTTTCAAACCCAAGCACACTTCGAAATTTTTCCTAGTTGAATTTGAAGATTCGAATCCTCCATTTCACCCGAAAGAAAAAAGAAAGAAGTTTTAACAAGTGTGACCTCCAAGTTCGAAACCCACAATTTCAACTCTTTTTTCTTTCCCCATATTTTCTGTATATAATATCATGTGTTTTGTAGAAGGAAAAAGTTTATATAAGGTGTCAATTTTATATTGTACAAGTAAGGTGTTTGTTCTTACGTTAGAAAACTTTCAAATTGATCATTTCGACTTTGAGATTCGTAGACATGAAAAAAAAAGGAATTTCTAACCATAAAAATAGTTCATCTTTTAATACATTATCTAAACTGTCCATTTTCAAGATTTTCTGTTGTTCACAATTTCCGGAACTTTAAATTTCATAATTGAGGGCAACAATGGATTTCATATCTTCACAAGGCTTTGCAGCATCGAAATTGCGTTTTAAGCATGGTTTGAGGTGCACCATACTTCAATGTATAAGGTTGACACCTTATATAAACTTCTCCTTTTGTAGAAAAGTAGAACCACGCAAGACTTTTTTTCTCAATCTGTGGAGCAGTGTAAGAAAAAAACAACCTAGGAATGAAACGTCGCCATGGAAAGTATATTTAAAGTACAATTAAACTAAATACATCCAAATGAAATTGAAAAAGTAGTGAAAAAATGGATTTTTGAAAATTTGATTTGCCTCGACAGATTTTAGAAATAATCTAAGAAAAAGAAAATATGTAAAAACAACTATTTATGGGCCAAAATTCTTCCTAATCATTTTCAAAACAATAGAAAAGAAATACTTTTTTTTTTTTTTTTTTTTAATTCCTTGCTTGTCCGCTCTATAGCCAGAATTGGCCACGGCTAATGGCCAGACCCGGCCAACCCGGCCGGGTTCGGGTCAACCTGGCCGGTTTTGTGAACACTGCGTGGAGCATTATCTTCACGTCTAGACTCAATGGACTAGCAATAGGGTAAAGGTTAGGGAGGCGAATGACCTAGTTAAGAGGATCTAAAATTACAATAGAAGTATTAGAAAACTTTTATATCCACTAGATCAACTTGAATATTATGGTTGTAAAAAAAAATTAGGATTTCAAAATCTAAAATTAGTGTATATTATAATAAATTATTTAAATAGTCCATTTCACCCTAATAGTAAGCGTTTATAGATCTACAGTATTTGTATCATTTTTTGAGTTTTGAAATTTGTTGTCGGTGTTAAAAATTGATTTTAAAACCATTATAAAGATTTTCATTGCCGAAAATACTTTTTGGACGAGGATTTGAAGTGAGGGTTCATTTTGTTTGCATAAAAACCTTTTATTTATATATATATATATATATATATTTAAAAATATAAACTATATTAAAAAAAAATTGACAAAATTTTTAGCCAATTAAACTGGTTAATTAAACTGCTGACCAGGTGGTCCAGTCCCGTGTATATACCCTTTGAAGTAGGATTCGAGTCCACAAAGTCCCAAACCAAGAAAGCCCCCTAAAGGATGGGGTGGCAAGACGCATTGTCGCTCTCAAAAGTCCTAAGACCTTTTCTAAATACCTTCACCTACTCCAAAAATAATTGAAATAAGGGTAATCTTATGGCTAAAATATGATTTTACTGAGATGCACGGTTTGAAGTATATGAGTTGAATACTAAGCAAACCCAAATTTTATTCTAATCCTAACGACGGCAGGTGTGCCTCCACAGCATATAATGCGTCATGGGCGGCAAAACAAAGCATTGTGAAGTCAAAATTTATCAATAACATCATGATCAATATATAGACTTAAGGGATTGGCATTGGTTTGGACCAAATAACCCATGAAGCAAATATCAAAGACCCTAATATGTAACTTTTGATTGCCACCCTGGAGTTGAAATACGTAGTTTTTTTAATTCATATTCAAAAGGAAAAAGTTTATGTAAGGTTGCAACCTAAAATGTAGAATTAAATATGTACCCCAAAAATCCATCGGAATAGGTTGTTTTAATGTTGAAAAAAGCTCTAATTGATAATCTCGACACCGAGATGTAGGAATATGAAAGAAAAAAAAAATTGAGTTCCAAAAATAGTGCATCTTACAACGCATTATCTAGATCGTCCATTTTCAAGATTTTCATATGTTTATACTTTAGATATGAAAATAGATTTTGAGATAATCCTAATTATTTTTTACATTGAAATTGCATGTTGTGATAAAATTTTGAGGCCCGCCTTAATTGGATGGGTTAATGTTGCAACTTTATAGAAACCACACCCTATTCAAAATAGGTCAAATATAATATAAAATTGAAGGAATAGAATAAAATGAGACCATTTATCTTTGGTATAAAGTAGTCACAATTAATCTTGACTATTGCATACGAAATTAGATGGCTACATTTATTCATTGATCAAGCTCAAACTTCAAAAAAAATTTCTTGAACTTTGCAATACGCTCAAGCTATCAAAAGTAAATGATCTCATTGTATACAATCTCAAAATTCAATAAGACTCAAGATTTCCAATGTGTAGATTATCCTTGACACTGGCCCTCCATAGATTATCCTCGACACTGGCCCTCTATGGGAAAGTTTTGGCTGAAAGAATTGGACAGATAACAAAATGTGTAAGATCCCTTCGCCTGATAAATATGGCAAATAACGAGCCCCTCATGAGCACTATGTGCACGTTCCTTCGATTTCCAAGCCTCCTAAAAATTTAGAAGTTTATCTCGATTCGAAAAGAGATGCGAACAAATTTAACTATTTCATCGAAACTAATGAGCTACACGACTCTAATGTCATTGGGGCTTCCTTTACCTGGTCCAATAACTCATCTCTAGCAAAACGAATGTCTAGAATGGATCGAGTTCTAGCCACTCTTCCTCAATGGACCTCCGATTATATGTCTATTATGCTTGATACAAAAGCGAATAGTTTTGGACCGTTTCTTTTTAGATTTGAACTCATGTGGTTGGACGATAAATCCTTAAAAAATATAATTATTAATGGGCTGAAGAAAATAAGAATAACAGGGTGGTGGGGTTACATTATTGCTTAAGAGCTAAAAGCCTTGAAATTTAGACTTAAAGAAAGGGGGAAAAAAAGATTTGGACATTTTTCTCAAAGAACTATGCAAGTTCCGAATGACACATTGTCGTTTAATAATTGGAAACAGGAGAACAGAGAGTTAAATGGGGAACAAAAGACCACTGTAAAGTGAATGGAGAAGTCTATTTAATCAAAGATCGAAAGGGGCTAAGTAGGGAAATAATAATACCAGATATTTTCATGCCACTGCAAACTCTAAAAGGCGGTAGCTCTTCTAGTATGCACCTCCAATATACAGTTAATACCTTATTCTTTATGAGAGCTTATTTTCAACAGATGAAGCATATGTGGTTATTTTTTAATTGATGCCAACTCATATACAGGGTAAAAATTATTTTTGCAAAGACTAATTTAATGGGAATTTATTGTTCTGGTGAAGAAATTCATGATGAGGTGTGGACATGAAACTCTCCCAGTTAAATATCTTGGCCTCCCTTTGGGAGACTATAGATTAAACAGAGCAGGGTGGGATCTAATCATGAAAGTTTCCATACTAAATTGGATGGCTGGAAGAGCCGTGATCTTTCACCTTGGGACATGATCACCTTAAGAAGGTTACCTCGTCTAACCTCTGGGTGTACTAATCTCTATTTAAGGCACCATTTTCTATTATACTTTTGCTTGAAACTGTGATGAGGAATGTTTTATGGAGTAGTGGACTGGCGATGAAGAAAAATACTATGACAGATTTGGAAAGAGTGAAACTAGAATTTTTTCAAGATAGAGCTAGAGATGGCATTCGTATGAGATAGGCTATTACATCCAATGGGTGCAGAGGACTGTGGAGTTTAAGGATATCCCAAAGCACAAACACAAACCAATTTTTGGGATTTACTTCATCTCAAGAAATATGAGTTTAAAAAGGCAGCGGTTTGGAACCCCCATTGTCTCGATGGGTCAAATTGAACTTTGATGGCAGTGTAAGAAATAATATGATCATGGCGGGATATGGAGGATTGTTACGAGATGACTAAAGCCAGGTAATCTGGACTACACAAGGACAACTGCCACCTTGCTAAGCAAATAAGGTTGAGATGTTGGGCCTTAAATTTTGCTTGCTCAAGCTCGACCGATAAGATCGGTAAGATTGGTCATTGAGTGTGATTCCTCTAATGTGATTAAACGGTGTAAAGATTTTTGTACTAACCCGTTGATGCGGAGCAAACTCATGGCTGAATACAGTTTCATCGTAGGGAGAGAGATGTCTTTTTTTTTTTTACATGTCGATAGGGAGAGAAACTCGCTCCAACAAAAGCCTTTACTACCTTGTAATTTTTCGATTCTTTTTCTGTTTCTTCGTTTTTATTTTCATTTCACCTTGGACTCCTCCCATGGTATTGTACATCTTTTAATTTCCAAAGCAAAATTTTGTTCATGTTTGAAAAAAAAAAAAAAAGAGGAAAAAAGAAAAGAAATAAGGATATAAACTTATCACATTGTAATTTGTATTAAAAAATGGTCTGACTTACGGTTAGACTGTTAAAACTTCTTTAATTTCTATTCAAAATTTGTCAAATTAACATCACATCATAAGCTTTCAGACAGTGCGTTAGTAAGATACGGTAAGGATAGTACAAATGGCTAAACAATACAATAATGTCACTATGTGGCTATGGAGGAGCTAAAATCACCCTAAATTTCTTTCCGAAGTTTATGTTATCTAATTTGTTTAGAGTTCACACGGGAAGCTCTCTATTCTTTTTTTTTTTCTTTTTTTGAAACTTTAATGGTAAGAATGGAGCCTAATTTGTTTAGAGTTCACACGGGAAGCTCTCTATTCTTTTTTTTTTTTTTGAAACTTTAATGGTAAGAATGGAGCTTAAGACGATGCACTTGTCTCTCTAACCACCAATGCCCCAATCCCATTCCCATTCCCCGAGATTCTAAAAGATCTTGCAATGTCCCAACAATCCCTAGTTCAACCCTACATCTCTCAATGCCCTTGTTTAGATTCGTGTAGCCTAATTAATTTGAAAACCCGAGATTCACTCCTGCCCATAGGATTTCATGTCTTCTAGGGATGGCAATGAACCCCAACCCGATCCAGGTTCAGGTATGGGTTCAAAAATTGGACCTGGCACGTTGGGCCGTATCCATATGGACCCGACCCAAATAGTGTTAATATTTAGTAAATAATATTTAAATAAATAAAAGTATATATATTTAGTTATAATATTTAAAAAATACATACACACATTCAATATCACAATTAATTATTATTTTTTTCGATCGGGACCAAGTCTAGTAACTTCAAGTCCGGTCTGGTCCGATCCGGTCCCCAAAAAGTTTTTTTTGAGGCCGGACCCCACCCAACCCGTTGCCACCCCTAAGATCTCTACAATCAATTCAATTCTATATTCATCATCCAATCCTTGATTGTTCAAGCAAAATTGAGGTTTCTTTTCAACTTGGATTAGGCTGGCATAAGATCCACAAGAAGGCCCATGTACCTGATTCAGTAAATAATCTTTATTTTCTTTAATTATATTTTTGCTCTCATTTATGCTTTTGTTTTATTTGAATCTTCTTAAATATGTTTTAATTCAACTTTTATGAATAATACAAGAAACTTCTTATTTAGTTTTTATTAGTTGAGATCTAGAACATACAACTTGCAACTCTCACAGCATAAATTGCAAAATTGAGCCCAAACTGAGATTTACGAGCACCATATTCTCAAAATATTGCCTTCTCTGAAGGTTTAATATTTTCTAGACAAGTTTTCTTAGCTTAAATGTTGAATTCGATGAAGGAGACTTCCATAATTTGCATCAAAACTCATATCCATACTGAATTTAATAACAAAAAATTCTCACCTTGCCGATCTCACTCATGAACATCAATCTCTTCCAAAGTGGAAATATGGTCATTTCTTCATCACTATCCCATTTTCCATCGACCAAACTTACCTACATATGGTGGGAGATGAGTTGTCTGCTTTTTAATTCTCTCATTAAAACCGGAAAAAATAATATCTCCGAATCAGGACATGAATACAGAAGGTGGATGTTATATATAAGTACCCAATATCATACTCTTGCTTAGCCTACCATCTCCTTTCATGTATCTTATCCTTCCATGTTGGAAGACAAACTGGATGTAAGGTTTTACAAATGGTAGTGAAATGAATACAAATGAGTGCACAACACTAACTTGCATAGTCCTGTGAGACTCGCTCAACCATAAGACGCAACAACAAATAGTTGGGGCGTGTTGTTTCCACCCTCAAATCCATCAGGACAATTTGATAGACTTTGAGTGGAGAAATGAGACTCCCCAACCGTCCTTGCTGACATCTGATGGCTGGACATGGAATGATGGGTTTGTGCGAATAGTCAATGCTCTCATTGTACACAATCCCCGTGTCAAAATAGCATAAAGAATTGTTGCAACCATGGGAAATAGGACTCCTGTTTCAAAGCAACCCAAGGAAAATGGAGAAACAGTTTCCAAACTAATCTAATTTTCCACTTGATTTAACAGGTGTAAGCCAGGATTCATGAGCCGTGAACATCTGGACCATGAGCTGAGTTTCTGTTCCCACTATAAATAAAACCATATATTTGGCTAAGCATATAAACAAAAGCATATATATATATATACTAATAACAAAATATTAAACTCCAACTACTAAAAAATTTGCCAATGTCCACATGAACATGCACCGAGTATTCTTCTACTAGGCCAAAATTTAAAGCATTAAGCATTTATTTCATCTACAAGATAAGGAATTCCATAATGGCCATAAAGGGGAGATGTAGGTCTACGAAAGATAAATAGATTATATATTTGGTCTATTCCTGTTTCCTGCATGTAGCGTACATAGATATGCTAAGGTCTAAGTTTATTTCATTTTTTTCCAAAGAAGAACGACCTGTGCCTCCTCTGAAACTTAACCTGGAATGTGATGAGGCTGCTTCACTGTTCTCACTGTTGGATGAGGCATTACTCTTCGTAAAATATCCCTTTGTGGATCTGGGGCAAATCGATAAAGATAGTGTGCAATCGCCAACTTCTTCCTCTTCCTTCCTGTTCCACTCCTTGCAAAACTGGGAAGAAAATGGATCGTATCTGTTATCGTTCTTTGGGTCGAATTTGCGTTTTCTTGTCGGTCCATGCTCATGGTTCAGCTCAGTGTCCTGTCATCAATTAAATTATGCTGATGGATTAGTCTCAAAACATGCACCAAAAGGAGAAGCAAAAATCAAAGCATATGCCATCTAATTTTCCATCTTTTTTTGAAAGTGACTTGTGATCTTCATCATGAATTCATGATAAACCAAACATTTGAGAGAGTGAGTGCCTTCTCCTTGAGAACTTTGAAATCGAAAATCTTGGATAAACTGATTGAATTGTGGGAAATAGAAAAGGTATCTAATCTCAATGAGAAGCTTTATATAATTAAATAGCGACAGACACTGAGTACTTCGAGGCTTTTTAGATGCTAACTTCACCGTGAAATGTGAACAGCACCATTAGAAGCCTGGCAAAACCAAAATTCTAAAACCACAGTGTGCTTTTTCACCATATCAACCATTTTGGCATTCAGAAGGTTGGCAACCTTTTCACCATTCAAAAGGTCGTTAGGGTCACATGTCCCTATTTGCAAATTTGTATACTCCGGTTGTCACGCTCCCTCCTAAATTGTAAGGTGAAAATAATATCCTGTTGGCTTTGGGTACAAAGAGAATTTTTCAAAATAAGAACCTTTCTTGAGACAGATTCACAGATATCCCATCACCCGTAATGCATGTAATATATTTTCCTTGAATCACAAGTTTCTTTGTTCCTGGGTTAGTCAGTTAAGTTCTCAAGGAATCAAACCTGAGACATTCTTGAGCCCAACACCCTAACCACTAAACCGAGAGCTCAAACCGTAATAAGGTCCAATGAGATTTAAACTTGGATTCTGGATCAGAGTTCCCTCTAGATCATGGAAATTGGTCACGTTTCTCAATTGATTTCAGTTCAAAGTTTCAAACTAGTGTTCGAAACCCCAAAATTCTCAGATGACACAGTCCTTGCAAAAACCAAGTCGACTTGCAGAGTAAAACAATGACTCAGAAGAGTTCCGTGGAGTAAAGTATTTCAAAGGTTCAAAAAAAAGAAGAAAATAGATGCATCTATGGCGCTATCTGAGCCAGGTGGTCACCAAGTCTAAATTTATATATAAAACTCGATACACCTAGCTTCTTAGTGACAAAGCTCAGCAACTTGTCAAGTTGAGTAGATATGGCAAGTTTTCCGAGTTGAAAACAAGATTTTACTCACTGTTTAAATCAACAAACACCTCCATCAGTCAAATTACACACATAGGTGATATTCACATTAGTTGTTCTGGCTCAATATCACTTGCCTTGAATTTTCTTTGCCATAACAGCCAAGTCAATCGCTACATTGCATGCGCTCGACTGCTTTTCCAAACAAAGCTTGTACTCTTTTCGAATTAGGGAAAAATTCCTTTATCCAAATACTCATCCTTTGTTTATACAGTGGCAAGTATGTGCTTTCCAACTTGCTCTTCATTTCCATAATGTCATGCTCATCATTGCCATTTTCTTCCTTCATGCGAGCATGTGCTTTCCAACTTGCTCTTCATTTCCATAATCAATGTCATGCTCATTATTGCCATTTCCTTCCTTCATCAATTTGAAGCTATCTCTACACCCTTTCTCTTCTAAAGTTCTCCCCAGCTAATGTAGAGGTAATGGGACTGGTAGTTTTTGACAATGTAGGAAACCATGGACTCTGACAGAACTCGCAAAGGTCTCAGGTCATAGTGATAGACTTGGCCTCAACTAACCAAAAAGTCAATAAAACAATAGGAACCGGCCAAACTCTCCAATAAATTGGAAAGAATGATGAAGATATCGCGCATAGAATTAGATTTGGGTGGGCAAAGTGGAGATGTGCAACCAGAGTTTTATGCGATTGCTGCATACCAATAAAGTTGAAAGGTGAGGTCTATACGATAGCTGTGTGACCAGCTTTGTTTTATGGGGCAGAATGTTGGCTGGTCAATAAACAACATACTATTGGATGAGCATACCTTAGATGAGGATGTTGAGATGAATAAACGGCGAGACAAGAAAGAATAGAATTTGAAATGAATATATTAGCGTGAACTTAGGTATGACTCACTAAGTGATAAAATGAGAGAAAATAGACTTAAGTGGTTTGCCCATGTTAGGAGGTGCGAGGTGGTTCATGTGGAAGGCTAAAAAAAAACTAAGCCCACAAGGACATGGTTAGAAGTAGTGAGAAAAGTCATGGGGACTTATGGCCTCACTATGGGTACGGTCCTTCATAGAGCAGAACCGCGAACTATGATTGCTGCAGCTAGTTGAGAAAAAGAACCGTAAACCAACTTAACCGGAAATAATTGGGATAAAGCTTGAATGACGATATGAAGAGAAAAAGGCCAAACTCGACCAGTTTATTTGCATATGGTCCTAGGCTCTGCATGTTGCTGAGCCCATGCACCAGGTGCAACTAGACCCGTCCGAGTTTTTGTTCTTTTTATTTTTCTCCTCTCCTTTTTAGCAGCTAAAGCTGAATTTAATTAGTCAAAAGGAGAAATAGAAACTTAAATCACCTGAATGGGGCAATGTGAAAAAGGATACAAAGCCAAAAAGACAAACCTAACCATCCATATCTGACAAAATCCTTTCCCACTATAGCAAGAAGGGCAAGAATTAGGTTTTTGACTCGCTGAGTCCTTTTGAGACTTAAGACGGACACCGATTTTGGACATTTATAAGACTCAGCCGAGTCATATACATCGAAGTTTGGCCAAGTGTAAGATTGAATGCGGTGGTTTATGAAATTTAAGAAACCAAGGTATCGATTGGCCACGTACAAATTTTTGTTTCATTGAAAGCCGAGTGTAAATGCTCCACAACAACATAGAAGAGAGAGAGAGAGAGAGAGATGCCCACACACATGTATTCGTGTGACATTTCAGAGAGAGAGAGATGGTCACACACGTGTATGGGTGTCTTTTACAATTTAGAGAGAGAAAGAGATGCCACACCTATCTTTTCACATCTTAGAGAGAGAAACCACGCACATGTAGGCGTGGAGCATTGGAAGTTATCCACGTATGGTGTAGGAAATTCATTTTTACCAATGTAAAAAGAACAAGTAAGAGAGATATTGACATTACAGACGCTTTAACCAATCGAAGGTGTGCAACGAATAGTGTGCAGACAAACTTTAGACAGAAGTGGCAAACGCAACAACGCACACGCCATAACATAATAGCTAGAGGGAGAGGATCAGGAATGAAGAGAGAGACAATGGACACAAAATGATTCTGCTCGGAGGAAAGAGAAAGAGTTTCAAATGGCTCTAGAGAGAGAGAGACCCATCAGGCAGGTGTGGAGAGATTCCAAATGCCAAAAACCTGTAGAGAGAGAGAGAGAGACCACGTAGGCAGGCTTTTCCAAACATGCCATTCCTTTTCTAGAGAGGGAAACCCATCACTACCAATGAGATTTAAAATGGCATCTTAGAGAGAGAGTGAGAGAGAGTACCTGGAAATGAGACGCAGCCTGTGCATTGTACTTGAGAATATCACGATGATGGGGAGTAAGCAGTGAGTCAAGGCCATCTCTCTGCATCTTTGTGTACAATAAACCTTTTATTACTGCCTCATGCTGCTGTTTCATGGTGGTCTCATCCGAGTAATTATCAGCAGAGTAGAGTGAAGGAGAAGAAGAAGAAGCCATCGCCAACGAATTATCAATACCGACCATTCCCTTTTGACCGCCACATGCTCCGCTGCTACCGCACATGGAATCACGCATTTGAACGTAGTAATTATCAGCAGGTCTGAAATGTAACAGGCACTACTACAAAAAGTCAGATTTTTAGAGAGAGAAAAAGGAGAGAGAGCACCCCAACCTCGGGAAAAACGGAATAGACCCCAAAATCCCAAACATGAAGGGAAAAAAAAAAAAAAGGAAGACTAGAGAGAGAGAGAGAGGGGGGTAAATCTGTAGAGAGAGAAAGTGCTCCTAAATCTCCCAGAAATTAGAGAAGGTACAACAGCGCTTTACGAAGAAAAAGTTGAATGGTGGGATTTCAAACATACTAAAATAGAACTAGGGACAAATCCTGGTCTTCTTTCATTTTGAAAATAACCAGTGCAATTGTAACTTTTGTTATTGGGAGACGTGCGGAGTTGTTGAAAGAAATGGATGAATTTTGGGGTTTTTTCTTTGTTCGTTCCTGGAAAAGAAGAGAGAGAGAGCTCACCCTTTGGGCTGGAGAGGGTGGTAAACATTAGAGAGAGAATCGAAATCTGTTGGGACCTCTTTTACTGATGAGATGATACTGCTCTCCTCCTCTTCCATATATTTGCTTGTCTGGCTAGCATGGCAAGCTGGGGATATAAAAAAAAAAAATTATTAAACAAGAGAGGGAGACCGAAACACATAAGAAACTTTTATGGCAGATATAAAATAAAGTTATAAAGTTTATAAAGTAAATAAACCATTAAACCATGAGAGGAGAAGGATTGATTCGAGGCTTTTGAGGGAGATGTGATGCAAACTTGCACAATATTAAACTAAGAGAGAGAGAGATGCACATTATTAAACGAAGAGAGAGAGAGAGAGAGGAGAGAAGGCCTGACCGTGTCTGCTTGAGTCACTCTTCATGCCTCTGTACATCTGATAAGAAACTCAAAAAAAAAATGGAAACATGAATCGATGGATGATCAACCAGGTAATTAGCCGAGAAAAAATTGAAAAGCAAAGAAAAAGGAAAAACCAAGTGGTTTATTCATTGAAGCTTGGGGTTTTGAACCTGTAAATGGCTTTTGACATGGGATATTGTTAAGCCCCTCACATCCATCAGCTGAAGCACAAGCTTCGGTGTGGCCTCTGCAAAATAACCAAAGAAAAATCTTTGCTTAATTAAGAGAGAGAGAGAGAGAGAGAAACATTTGATCGAAACAAGAGACTGAAAACTTTGATGAGAGAGAGAGACTTACTGTCTTGGCCACCAAGCTTTTGTATGGCATGAACAAAGGAATGGTGGAGCTCAGGCGTCCATCTCAGACGAGGTATTTTCGATCGTATGTACTGCCTCACCGCTCCATTTCTTCCACAAGTACCCATTCTCTCTTTCTCTCTCTAAAATGAATCAACACAAATCCCTACCAAACCAAGCTCCCTCTCTTTCTCTTTCTCTCTCTCTCTCAAGCAATAATACTACACTCGCTTCTCCTCTCCCCTACAGCTCTCTCTCTCTCTCTCTAACACTACACACAACTACCTACCTAACCAACACTCCTCCTCTCTCTCTCTCTCTCTCTCTCTAGCAATAACACTACACTCGCTTCTCCTCTCCCTACAGCTCTCTCTCTCTCTCTCCTCTCTTGCAGGGTTTCTCTCTCTAAAAATTACTTGGAGTTTCTGAGTCACGGAGGGTATCCATATCCGTTGAAATTGTCGTGGGTTCAGATGGCATCCGCTGTAAAACACGCAGAAAGGGTTTTGCCAGAGTTAGGGGTAGAGAGAGAAAGGGCGAAAAGGCGTGAAGGTACTTAATTATAGATGGAGGATAGAGAGAGAAAAGGTTATCGTTTTAGAGAGAGAAAGAATTCGAAGTACCACCACCGCCTGGTTCAGAAATTCCCATCACGAGCTGCCGATCTCCTCTCCCCCATCATTGCCTTGCCTTTGACCTTTTACCACAAAACCCCAACCCCCTTCCCTTACCTTTTCATTTTTTTATTATCTGCTTAAATCTACGACAAATACCATACAAGAATCTGAAATTCTTTCTTGAAAAGGTCAAAAACACTGAAAATGTAAAATATAAACTAGAGAATATTGAGACTTGGAGCTTGGGTGTCACAGCACGTAACTCTCTCTCTCTCTCTAAGCCTTCTGTATAAAATTGTATTTATAACATCATCACACGTTAACTTCTCTCTATATTATGTTTTTTACATAAGTGTGGAACTCGAAAAATGTAGAATTACGTATGCACCTAAAAATCCATCAAAAAATATTGTTTTAATGTTGAATTACCCTCTAATCAATCCTTGTCATCTAAGATGTAAAAATGTTTAAAAAAAAAAAGATTTTAAGTTTTAAAAATAATACATCTCGTAGTACATTATTTTGACCGTCTATTTTTAAGACTTTCATATATTTATAGATCTATTTTATTTTAATTATTTTTTAATTTAAAATTTTATAATTAAATATAAAAATAAATTTTTAAATAATTTTTAAAAAAAATTACACCAAAATCACATATTATGATAAAATTTAAAGGTACACTCTGATTTGATTGCTTAAAGTTACAAACCAGACCCTTTAATGTGAATGCAGTGAATTTTCTATTGAATTGCTGCAGTATTTGAGTTTGCTCGAGCTATTTATAGAGATTCATTTCTCTTTCTCTCTCCTATTTCAGTTTGGTTGAGTTATTAAAAGAGATCAACTTCTCTCTCCTAAGTGAGTTGCTAGAGTTATTAAAAGATATTAATTACTCTCTCCTAATTGACTTTGCTTGATTCATCATTAAAAGAAATTAATCTCTGTCTCTCTCTCATTTACAGGCATTCCCTTTAAAATAAAAGCCCCCCAATTCTCTTTTACCTTGGTTTTTAACTGTTATCCACCTCTCTCATGGCAGCGTGAGATTTTCTTCTCTGGAGGCTCTCTCTCTCTCTAACTCGGTTTGTTTTCGAGTTGCTCCAGTGTTCCTTGTTTTCTCTTTCAAAAATGTCTAATCTTGCAAATAGGATTATCCTTGGGTCCGAGAAGGAATGAAATAAAGTCAACCTTTGGTGCAGTAATCAAAGCCCCAGGCTTTAGAATTTGTCTCTCTCTCTCTCTCTTTCCTCGAAATTTTATATCAATCAATCAGAGAGTTTTCACGATTACCAGGGCAAATGCCGGTGCCAACCTTTCTCGGTCTGCAATTCTCATCCTACACAACTCTATGAGAGAGAATAGCCCCCCTCTATTATCCGTTCTTCAAATTATTTTTTCAATATCTCTTTTCTTTTAAATAAAACTTATAAATATATAAGTAAGATGTTTTAACTTCTTTTTAATTTATTTCAAAAGCCCATTAATGAGTTGAAAACAACTACTAAGATACTAAATAGTTGAGTATTTTACATGAGAAATAAATCTATAGGACTTTTTTTCACTAGGACTTTTGACACGGATATATAGAAATGTCAAATCCCGTATCATTATTATTTATTTTATATATCTCTAAAATAAATCATTTAATGATAATCTGATATTTTGGTATTTATGTTTATCATTAATTCTTATCTGAAAAAAAATAAATCATTATCCCGAAAGCGTAAAAGACACTTCTTCTCCACAAAAATAACAATTTTACCCCTCAAATTCTTAGACCACGTACAATGACGGAAATACCCCTCGTCGTAGGGGCCCACAAGGCTTGGTTTTCGAATTTCATATCCGCCGAAATTCGGCGGGGGATTTGATTTGGTGCGTGCGCGCAAGCTTTGACCACATTGTCTACGACCAAACCGTCACGGCTAAATGTAGCACAAGTGTGCACATTTAGGCAGCATTTTGTACTCATTTCTTACCGATTCAAGTTAAAACGGAATTATTTCACCACTAACGTTGGTCACAATCACATGGAAATGTTGTTACCTCTAGGTAAAATTTTAGGATAAATTTTATTAAGATGTATCCAACGCATCCATTTTTAATATAAATTTTTCGAAATATACATAAGAAATCAACTATTTAATATTTGAGGTTGTATACTATGAGATCATTTACTTTTGGAAAAAATTTATATAAAGTTGTAACTTTAAAATGTAGAATTACATATGCAACTCAAAAATCTATCGGAAAAATATAGTTTTAATGTTAAAAAACCCTCTAATTGATCATCTCAATATTGAGATGTATGAATATGAAAAACAAAAAGATTTTGAGTCCCATAAATAGTGCATCTTGCAACACATTATCTAGACCGACTATTTTCAATATTTTCATATGTTTATAGGTCTACTTGATTTTAACCATTTTTTTAGTTTAAGATTTTATAATTAGAGATAAAATAGATTTATTATGATATATTTTGTACGTACGCCATAATTGGATTGTTTAATGTCGCAACCTTACATAAACTACACCTTTTACCTATTATACATAGAGATCTCAATTATGTATAACCATCCGATGTGAAATCTGATAGCTTGGATGTATCACAAAGTTTGGAAAATTTTCTTTTGAAGTTTGAACTTAGTCAAGGAATTAATGCAGCCATCTAATTTCTCATCCATTAGTCAAGACTAATTGTGACCACCTTATGTCAAAGATAAATGATCTCATTACATACTTTTTGCATAATATTTTACCTACATCTTTTGATACATTTTCAAAATATCCAACAAAGTGACGTGACCTAGTGAGGTGTATTTTGATAAATTTGCCGATATATTTTTATAAGTTTCAACTATTTCAGCCCATGGTTATATATGTTTTGATGGGATTTTGAAGTTAAACATCCGTAAGTGCAGAGGTAAGGTGCACCTGCAAATTTTATCATGGTATATAATTTTGATGTATAATGTTCGTAGGATTATCTCAAAATCTATTTTTATATCTAATTATAAA
>NW_006500031.1:373342-428073 GCF_000471905.2 Amborella trichopoda
ACATCTCGATGTCGAGATGATCGATCAAAGGGTTTTTCAACATTAAAACTACATTTTACATTTTTCGATGGATTTTTGAGGGGCATTCGTAGTTCTACATCATCCTTATATAAACTTTTTCAAAAATGTCAATAGTTCGTTTCTTAGGTGCATTTTGAATAAATTTTCCATCTTTTCAACGAATGCTGCATCGAATTGAAAGCTTGCCTAAATTGGGTGTTACTTGGTAATCTTAACTTCTATTAGAAGAGGAGTAATTTAAAAATGAATTAGGCTTGAAATATAGGAAAGGGGCTGGGGACATGGTGGTAGCACCCCCACATCTTAATCAGCAAGTTGTGGTTTTCATTCCTATGGACACCACTTCACTAATGCCTCCAAGATTGTGGATTGGCTCAAGGCCAGGATCGTAGCGGATTGGCTGAGGGCCAGGATCGTAGCAATTATGAAGGGACTTTCCCAAATTTAGGGTTTCTGGCATTTCTTTGACTGCGTCGGTTTGGGACACAAGGGGTCAAAAAATTTTGAACATTGGGAAAAAGATAGATTAGGAGTACATTGGTGATATATTTTTCTCCTAATAGTATTTTTAAACTGAAGCGAATTCGGTTGGACTTGCCCTAGTTAAACTCTACAAGGGACAAGTCTAAGTAGGAACAATAAACTTGGGTAGTTCCCATATTTTAGTACAATAGTTTGTACAGACTTGGTCGAGTCTCTAATAGAATCGGTCAAGTATGCACAGACACTTAGACTCAAGGTCCTAGCAATTCATGAGTCCCAAATCCTAGCCTTGTTTTCGAACTTTGGTTAAGCGTATTGTTTCATTCTGGCCTTCTAAAAACCCAATCTGGATTGTCGATCCAAATTGGTGAACCAATAAAATAGATGAGAATTGAGCAATCCAAAACACCTTATTCAAACTAGCCCAATTCTTTGACTAACGAGGCGAGTTCATCAAAATAAAAACCCATTTAGGATTATGAGTTAGAACCGAATGGATCCCCATCGTGCGTCCCGATCCAAATCAGAGATTCCGGATAGCAAAAAGTTTGAAACACTTGGGTGATGGGGACCAAAAAGAGGGATCTCATAAGGGGTAACGTAGGCGTATAAAGAAATGGAAAAGTTTAAATAAGGATGAAATTTGATTTAAGATGATGGGGGTTTTGGTCATCGTCGAAAACGCACCAAAAAAAGCTGTGTCAATTGTAAAGGACGCTGGCAGTGTTGTAATTCCGTTTACGTGATTCATGGGGACACAAACAAAGTGAGAATGAGAGAGAGAGAGACGCACACAAACAAAACTAAATTTTTATTTGAAACGGTCGAGAGAGAGAGGGAGGGGCAGGTACCCTGCATGGGTTGGTGGGTAGAGAGAGAAAATGATGCCAATCAGAGAGAGAAAGTTGTGTTTTTTATGGCAAGGCGGCAGAGTCTGACTGCGTGTATAAGGTGACAAGAAATATATTCTTGTTTATGCGGTTAGTAGAAAAAAGGGCGCAAGAAAATTTGGGTTCACGTTTGAAAAGGGTATAGAAAATTTAATATAAAGAATGGGACCTTTTTATTCTTTTTTTGCATTTATTAATTGATTGATTTTTCATGGGCGCTCATTCCCATATTTATACCCATTCTTTTTCCTCATTTATTGTCTGCGTTTTTTTTTTGCAGATCTGGAGAACAGATCTCACTGTCCCTAATGATGGAGGAAACGTAAATGCCCCTACAAGCCATTTTGTCCCCTGCCTTCTACCACTCTAGCCTAGAAAGAAGATAAAAATAAAACGAAAAGTAAAATGAAAAATATAATTTTTAAGACTTGAAACCTTATATTGGCTCATAACAATGCTATAACCGTCCAAATGGCATACAAAGAAAACTACGATATAAAGAGAAGTATAAATGTTGTACTATGTAAATTGAGGTGCACACAAAAACCCAGCAAAAAAAACTGCTTTTATGTTGAAAAATCCTATAAATGATTATCGGAATATAAATAAAATAAGATTTTAAATTATAAAAAGCAAGCGGTTTGTATACTCTAAACAATCAAATTAAAGCCTACCTTCAAATAGTGTCGAAAAATTGGGTTTCAATACTGAAAATCTTTGTAATAACCCTAAAATATACTTTTATCTTTATTTATAAAGCTTAAACTTTCAAAAATAATGTAGATCGATATATCTATGAAATCTTGAAAATTGATGGTCAAAAATGTGTTATAAAATACAGTATTTTCATAACTTAAAATCCATTTCTTTTCTCATGTTCATGCATCTTGATGCCGAGATGATCAATTTGAGGATATTTGGGCATCAAAACAATTTCTTCTAATAAATTTTTTGATGTAGGCTCCAATTTGATTGTTTAGAGCCTCGGCTCTATGTAAACTTTTCCCTTATAAAAATAGTGTCTTGTAACATTTTAAAAAATTTAGTATTATAGATTTGCTTTATCTATTCGAATTTTAGAGTTTTAAATTTTAGAATTAGGTATTAAAATAGATTTTTACATCATCTAAAGTATTTTCGATACTCGAGCTACATCTTTTAACAAGATTTAGAAATATGTATCACATGGATTGTTTAATATTGTCACCTTAGACAAACCATAACCTAAGATAATTTTTTCTGTACAAGTTGGCAAATACCCTACAAGGTAATGTAAATATTTTGCAAGAGAAGAACCATTTTGTCAATCAAATCTCCTTAACAATGATAAAGAAGATGGGGAATCTGGTGCGCACCTTCTCATTCATTGCTCTTTCACCGTAAGAAATTGGTATTGGAATTTTGGGGTACTAGGGATTAATTTGGTGCTTCATCATTTTGTTAAAGTGATAGTCTCACAATTTTCTATCTCCCATCTGCTCACGATTGGCAAAACTATTTGGAAAATATTGAAAGGTGCCATTCTATGGGAAGTTTGGAAGGAAAAAAATAAAAAGGTCTTTGAGGGTAGCTCTTTGCCTTTTGAGAGACTATTAATTACTATCAAACAATCGATTTGGTCTTAGGGGATATCTCCAAGGTTGATGTTATGACTAATCTCAATAGTCTTTTTCTTTTCGGGTGTGTTAGAAGTAGACCACGAAGCTTTTGCATTTCACCTTCCAATGGAAGCTTGAAGCTTAACTTTGATGGTAGTTCCTTAGGTAATCCGAGTGTAGCTAGGATTTATGGTGTGTTGAGAGATTGTTTGGGTAAATTTTTCTTTTTCTATGCCGGTCCGATAGGGGTTAAAACTGTAATTTTTGCTGAACTAAGTGCTCTACTAAGTGGGGTGAAAATTATGGTTAATAGGAATCTTGGTAGAAATTGCTGGATTGAAGGGGACTATTTGAATGTCATTAGATGGTGCAAAAATAAACAGAAAATTCCTTGGGAGCTTCGTTCCCTATGAATGCAGGTCATGCATTTGGGAGAACATCCGAGAGTCTCCTTCTCTCATGCTTATCGTGAAGCTAATTCTTGCTTCCCTGCCTTCTCTTACTATCTCCTCTAATGTAATTTATTTGTTTTAGTCATTAATAAAGGCTAAGAATATTTGTCAAAAAAAAAAAAAAAATTCTCCATAACAATGAAAATTAAAGAAAAATAATAAAAAGGCCAGTTGTAGGATCCTCCAGGGCTACGCCAAGGCTTAATTTAAGGTACATTACGTTCATAGGAAATGCAAAACCTTGGTATCCTAATTTACGTTCATAGGACATGCAAAACCTTGGTATCCTAATCTACGTTCATAGGACATGCAAAACCTTGGTATCCTAGTTCAAGGTATGTTGGAAAGTTTTAAGTTTAGGGTGAAGTTGTATAAGGCGCCGGCCTCATGCTACAAAAGTCACATGCGCATATAAATTTTGTAAAGATTTAGTTTGAAACTTTATGATGGTTTGAAAATTTATATTTAATCATAATTATAAAATTTAAAATTTTAGAAACAGTGCAAATCAAGACGATCTTAGACACTTGAAGAAGATCAATGGCAAGGTTTTTTTAATTTCAAAATATTCTTTTCTACTCGATTTTTAAGGTGCACCTTACTTCTATACTATAAGGTTAGTACCCTATATAAATTCTTTCTTTTAGTTGAATTGCCTAGGTTTGGCCCATTCACACCCTTGCCCCAATAGTAATGAAATTGAATTGTGTTATAAGATGCACTATTTTAAGATTTTTGTATTTTTTTTTTTTTTTCACATCCATGCAACTCGAGGTCAAATATTTTTTTCCTTTTTTTCACATCCATGCAGCTGGAAATCAAGACGATGAATTGTGGTGTTTTGCAACGTCAAAACAACTATTTTCAATTGATTTTTTGTTTAGGTGCCCCCTCATTTCTCTACATATAAATTTGGCACCTTATCGGATGATCAAAAACCCCAGCCAGCAAGTTAGGAAGAGGAAAAAGCCACATTGACTCCTCCAGAAAAAAAAACAAATTTTCAAAGATAAAGGGAAGAGAAAAAACCCATTTTGTACCCATTCAAAGACAAAAAAGAAACCCAAATCGTCTTATGCCGTAAAATCCCACTTGAAGATGTCATTATAGAGGAACCTATTTTTGTCCCTCCTCCGTAGGGGCAAGTACCCTATTTATCCTTGAAAAAAAAACCGGGGTAAATTGGGAAAAGAAAATAAAAGTATCCAGCCCTTAATCAACACGGCTGCGGCGACAGGGCAACGCCGAAATGGATTTATTAGCCGTAGATTTTAATTAAATTGGAATTAACAAGTGTAATTAAGCCGCTCTAGTATTACTGCGAGCGGTTGAAATTTAGTGAGAATGATTTATGATACAACGGAAATAATCAAAGTTATATTCAGAAGAAATAGCACGTGACGGAAGTGATGACAACCCATGAATCTATCACCTCTTTCCGGTTTTTTATATATATATTTATGTATAAAAGTCGATTTTAGAAGGGAACTTACAGTTTCACAAAATAAAACGGTGATTCTCTATAGTAAAACAACAATTTGGATCATTGATTCATCGATTCATATTGCTTTTTGGCCGAAACGGTGATTCAATATTTTTTTACGTGTTTTTTCACTAGTTCACTATTTTATCCCCAATGTAAAATGGAGATCCGAAATAACATACCGATTTTTGGGATGCCAGATTTAGGTCACCAATCAATTTTCTAAATCACTGGTTTGAACTATTGAACATGTTAGTCAAGGTGTAATACGATAGATTTAAAATAATTTGGATGTGCTATTTGATGGGCTATTGAAGTTTGACTCCAAGTGATGTATATTTGAAATTCTATCAAAATATGGGCAAGATGTTAAATAGTCTACAATGCAAGTTTAAAAGCACATGGGAGAATATAATTTTTTAGATAATGGGTGCGGTTCATAGAAATGTCCACCTTGAACAAGTAAGGTGTACATAAAAAACTTTAGACGAAATTGTTCTAAAAACCTTTATTACGTCTGAAAATCTATTTTTATCCAAATTTTTAAAATTTGAAGTAAAAAGTGGTACGGATCAAACAAATCTATAAACACCTAAATTTTTTTGAAAACCATGCATCTCAATGTCATCATGCATAGGGCTTTTTAGTGTCACAATGATATTTTCGAACCGGTTTTTAAGGTGCACCTTAGAGTTGATGTTTTTTTTTATTTTTATGTTTTAAAAAATAGAAAAAATTTATATAAGGTTGTAGTTTTAAAATGTAGAATTCGATATGCACCTCAAAAATCCTTCAAAAAATATTGTTTTAATGTTAAAAAACCCTCTAATTGATCATCTCGACATTGAGATATATGAATACATAAAAAAAATATTTTGAGTCCCAAAAATAGTGTATTTTGCAACATATAATCTCAACCGTTAATTTCAAGATTTTCATATGTTTTATTGATCTACTTGATTTTAACCATTTATTGAGCTTAAAAATTTATAATTTGATATGAAAATAGATTTTGAGATAATCCTAAAAATTATTTACACTAAAATTACAAGTTATGATAAAATTTTGAGGTGCACCTTAATTGAATTGTTTAAGGTTACAACCTTAAGAAACCACACCCTTTAAAAATCTAAATGCATCCCTAAGTATCTAAATGCATCCCTAAGTGTAAAAGTCAAAGAAATTGAAAATAGAGGAGCCGTCCGTCTAATGTTGTTTACTTGTGCCGAATGCATAAAATGAAGGAATGAGAGGTTTTGTATAATGAATGAATTAAATTGAAAAAGAGTCTTAAGAGAAAAGGAAAGATTGAATTCCCACGATAAAGATAGTGCAATTTATTTGGTTATTTATAGAAGTAGAATTAAAATGTAGGAATGAGAGAGAGGATTGAAAAGTGATGAGAGATACAAAAGAAATATACGAAATTTTAGAGTATTGGAATGGAGAGAGAGAAAAGGCTGTAATCAATGAGCGGAAGAGAGAGAGAGGAAGTAAATGAAGAGAGAGAGAAGGAATGATGAGAATTCTGTGCACAATAAGAGAAGAGAATGATGACATCCAAGGCCTGCTGTTGACGATTGAATGGCGTTTGTGCGCCTCTTGAAACTCGCGAGGATCACTGTCAGAACGAGATAAAGAGGAAACCCTAAATTTTCACTTTGACCCTCTCTCTAACTTTCTATGTCTCCTAGAATTTTCCTCTTACTTCCGGGTTTTAAAATAAGGAGAAATAGAAAAAATATCTATAAAATGACATCATTTGTATTTCGTAAAAAGATGTTTCAATTAATCTGGTCTATTGGATGCAAAATTGGACGGTTGTATTTATGTTATGGACTAAGTTCAAACTTAAAAAGAATTTTTTTCCAACTTTGTGATACACCAAAGCTATTAAATTTCACATTAGATTAATGTAAGTAATTGTGACCACCTTACATCAAAAATAAATGGTTTCATTATATATAACCCCATAAAAATATTAAAAATAAATTATGTAATGAGACGGTTTCTTTTTATCAAGGGAGTTAGGGAAGTCATAGTTATTCTTCGTCATTAGATGTAAAATTGTGTGGTTCAAGATAATATGATTGATTGGGAATAAAATTCAAACTAAAAATTGATTGAAATGTGTGATGCATTTATAATTATGGATGTTTTCTATTATGGATTAGATATCATGAGATTATTTATTTTTAGTACAAAAATATCACAATTACTTTTAACTATTGAATGTGAAATCTACTAGATGAAAATGTATCACAATATTCGATAAATTTTATTTTGGACTTTGTGTCTAAACAATGATCTTCAACCACCCGATTTCAAATCTAATGCTCAATGATGATCGTGACCTCCTTTCATGAAAAATAAACGGTCCCATTGTATGCATTCCCTTTCCCTTTTCTAAGTGTTAGACATTAAGAAAAAATTACCTAAAGAAGCAATCTTATATTATAGAAGTAAGACATCTCAAGAAACCATCCAAAAATGTTATTCTGATGCTAGAAAACTCTCAAATTGATCATCTGGACCTCAAAATATATAGTTATGAATGAAAAAATGATTTTGAGTAATAAAATAAAGCCTTCTACAAATAATATTTAGATCGTCAATTTTTAAGATTTTCAAAAGTGTACATATAAGCTCTGTCCAAATCATTTTTTGAGCTTCAACTTTCAAAATTAGAGTTGAAAATAAATTCTCCGATCGCAAAAATTTTGACGTTTAAACTAAGTTGGAGGTGCGCATTCTTTTGGTAGTTTAACGTTACAACCTCACATAAACCACATCCTAGGTAAAATTTTAGCCAAAAGATTTTCTACTCCTACATGAGTATGCTATTTATTTGCCCCATCGGGCATAATACATGTCAAGAATACCTTTTAAATCTTCTAATTTTGGAGATATAATTTGTACAACCCATAAACTAATCTCAATTAAATGAATTTACAAAATAAATTCTCTATGCCTCAAGGTTGAATAGAGACCATCTAATTTTTGAAAAGTTAGCTCTAAGCATCTCAAAACTCAAAATTCAATTTTTTTAATTTGAAAATAATCACCTAATAGTTCTTATGTAATTCCCAAAAGTTTAGACTAAAATAATCTTTCTAAATAAGTGTTTTGCTAAAGAGAATAGAGGATAACATATGTGCTCAAAATACTATGATTATTTTCCTGTAAATTAATTTATGGACCAGGCTGAATAAAAACAAAATAAAGCCTCAACTCAAATCCTCGTCTGGAAAGCAATTTTAACAACAAATATCTCCATAATGGCTCTAAAATCAATTTTCAACACAAATAATAATAGTCGAAACTAAAAAGAGGTCTAGATTTTACGGATTTGTGAATACTTATTTTATAGCAAAATGGACAGTCTAGATAATTCGTTATGACATACACTATTTTTAGAGCTTGAGATCCTAATTCTTTTTCACAGCCATAATATTCAAGCCGAAATGATTGATGTAAAGGTTTTTCAATACTTAAATTGTAATTTTCCATGAATAATGAGATGCAACTTTATTTATTTTGATAGAGTTGCAGCCCTATCAAACCATTTTCCATATTTTATGAGGAAAATATGATACAACGACCATGGTAACACCATGAAAAAATTTTATTGGCCAATAAATGTCAATGACACGCTTTGTTATGCAATTTCAGGGCAATTTTAGATATATATAAACTACAACAAATGCAAAATTCCGTTCACATGCTCCATGGTCACGGGCTAGTTGCATAATGGGTTTCGTTATATCATGGGCTACTAGCACGACAATTTATAAAAATGACTTTCATTAAGTGAAAACGGGGTTTTAAAATAGAAAAAGTACATAAAGAGACAATTTACTTTTAGTACGAGGTCACAATTATTAGTATATGTTAAAGTTTTAAATTCTGTTAATCAAGTAGTCATAAGTTAATAAATTATTAACTCAAATTAAAATTTAAAAAATAAATGTTATACTTCATGACATATCTTAAGCCATCCAATTTAAAATCGAATTGTCAAAAGTGATTATGACCTATTTGTAATAATGGTAAATGGTCTTATAATATATCGGCCCTTTAAAATAATCCCAATTTGTATCAGAATCTCCTAGATGGGATTAAGAATCAGTGGGACCTGTCTGATTCCCACCACATATCAAAGACCGGTCAATCTAGCCCCCAACTTTTATCATTTATTTTTTCGATTATTTATCTTTCTTTTAATTTTTTACTGGTTGATCCTCTGATCCTATCGCTGATCTGGACTGGTTTTCTGGATGGTGGTGATGCGGGCCCATTTGAAACACGAGGAAGTAATTGGCCTATCAAGTCTGGTCCTTAGGAAATAGAAACTAGTGATGAAATTGCCCTGAACACGGGTAACCTAGAACTGCAGTTTTTGAACAACTCTCTCTAGTAGAGTTAATCTCCACCATCCGTTACTGGGACTAATGTTAATCTTCCACCATTGGTCATCCAAACTATATATGTCCAATGATGTATGGTAGATCATGTACGTCGTATACTTTTCCTTAGTGTTTGAAAATATGACGCAGCCGTTCTAGATCCAGAATCGGTAGGTATGGGTTTGGTTCCTCATCTGAATTTGGCTAGTTGCTTCACACTACTAACCGATTGTGGTTTCACACTACCAACCGATCAATTGGCCAGTTGATCCAGCCCAGCAGGATCAACCAACTCCCGTATGTTCTTTTTCATTTTTTTATTTTTGTTGCCCGATTCTCTCGATCGGATTCCCGATCTAGATTGGGGAATCGCCAATCCAAACAAGTTTCTTAGATGAGCGGTTCACCCAACTGATCATGGGTTTTAAATACTATTTTTTCTTTTTCATTTGGATTTAACTTGACATGTTGAACGAGACTAAAACTCTAGACATAGCACCCACCATGCTAACCACTTCTACCTAGAGCCTATTCTCTGTACATTTTTTGTAACCACTTCTACCGAGATCCTGTTCTCTGTATATTCTCTGTTTACATGATAAGAGCCTCCTGCGCTAGTGAACATTTATCTTCTTTCTTTTCTTGTTTTTTTTTTTTTGTTTTTTGTTTTTTCTTGTTTTTGTTTTTTTTTTTGGGTGTTTGGTTATGAATGTGAATGGATCAGCACCCAACAAGATGCATCTCTCTTGTATCTTGTCACTTTTGGGCCAATGTACAATAATAGGTTAAATGGTGGAAAATGGATACCTTATATAAACAACCACCTGCGCTCTTGAAAGTTGAAACTTGAAACAAATGAAAACATAAATTACAACACGGTGTACCTTTAAGGCGTTCTTGACTGGTGGAATTTTTTTGGGAGTGAAAGGTCTTAAGTTCCACCTAATCAAACTTCCAAATTTATATGTGGAATCAGTCACAAAATGAAAGGGGCCGCTTCCACAAGAATTTATTCTCTTTTTGACAGCCACCCCTTCCATGCAAGAGCACGAAAAGGGGGTGGCTTCCATATCATGGGGAACGGGCTTGGGGGCCACACTATGGGTGGCAACGGACTTGGGGCACGAACGGGGGTTCTTGGTATGGGTTTAAATATTGGATCGGGTTTTGTCTGAGTCCAAATATCAGACCCAAACACTATTCAGGTCTGGGTTTGGATCCATGTAGACTTGGCCTGTTCTTATTTAAATAATATTTAATACATAATATTCTAAAATATTTAAATAAATATAACTATATATTTTAATAATAATATTTAAATAACTATATATATATATATGGGCAGGGGCCAATCGGGTCGGGTCGAGTCCGCCTCGACCCAATTCCATCCTTAGGCCACAAACAAACGCACCCTTCGCAAAGAGCCGTGTTGAAAAGAGTGACCCCGGATGACTCAAGCTAGAGCCGAGCATTATAGGAACAAAAAAGTGTTAAAAATAAAAAATACAAAAAAAAATCCTAAAAAATAAGAAAAATATGTTTAAAGTAAATTAAACAAAACACTTATACATGATGTGAAATTTGGAGATTGAAAAAATCAAATTCCAAAAAGAAGGAAAAATATAAAAATAAGTTTTTATGGCCAAAGCACTTTTCAATCTTTGTCAAAATGACAAAAAATATATTAAAAAAAACTTATTAGAAATAATTTCTTAATTTTTTGTACTTTTTATAAATTTTTTGAAATTTTTTTTTTAAGATCCCTTAGTTGGACACCCAGCTTGGGTCGAATACTAGCGAAGAGAGTAAAGGGTACATTAACTACTAAGAAAGGCTGCAATTGCTAACAATTAATAGAAACAACATTCCAACAAAGATAGGATGGTGTATTATCTCATAACGAATATTAAGAGAGAGAGAGAGAGAGAGAGAGAGAGAGATTTGACCAACAATATTGCAATATAGTTCTAATTACAGCATATAGTTCAAAATTTGAAATTGTGAAATGGCAATTAATTTGACAATGTCTTTGAGTTGCCCTTGGAAATTCAATGCATGATTCCCAACACACGATGTTGTTCTTTTCTTGTTATTTTAGAAGAATATTGGGGGACTTTCTCTCGCTTGTAGAGGAACTCAAACTCCAGCCATGAAACACAACTCTTTTTTTCCAGAACATATAGTTGTCAACCCTGCCAACTTTAACCAACCCAGCCAGCAACTTGAACCAATACGAGGATTTGCATCTCTGTTTGAAGCCAATATCAGTTAAGTAATTTGAGAAAATTCTCCTCTCTCTCTCTCTCTCTCTCTCCATTTGTGATGCACCCCTCTTTTGATGATCATCTCTCTCTCTCTCTCTCTCTCTCTCCATTTGTGATGCACCCCTCTTTTGATGATCATAAGAGAAAGATTTTATCGGTCATGCCGGACCACCTAGAAAGGTGGATTGTGTAGAATTGACTCGACTTTGAACTATATGCCAAATCTACCCTGTACAATATAAAGAGCACAATTATCAAGATTGCGCCAAACTAGTGGTGGTTGTCCATTGGTGCCTTGACCAGTCTACTCCAAAATGAAAGTTGAAATTGGTTGAAAATCAGTCAAAACCAAATTTTAACTTGCTTTCATTGACCAGAACAATCGATTTTGACAAATTCGACAAGCTAAATAAAGTTCATAAAAAGTTCTAATATAGCTTATATTTTAAAACTGTTTTTTCTTTTCTATGAAAATCAGTTCGGCCAATTCAACTAGTGGTTGGACCAGTTTTATCTTGACCAAAGCCCTCACTAGTTTGGTGGCCGGTCCAATCCTGATAACATTGCTAAATAATGTTTATACTATACTATTGTAGGAGCATAATACACATTTACTCCTTCAGTAAGTAGGGTGGCGTCCTTATACCCAG
Source organism: Amborella trichopoda (assembly GCF_000471905.2). The sequence continues at coordinate 385,590 of NW_006500031.1, forward strand.
ATATATCTGATTTTCTAACATCCAAGAGCCATTGATCTTATAATAGCTCTAAATATTGTTTTTCAAAGCCAAGCAGAGGAGAACTAAAGGGGATTTTGAAGTAATTTTTGTGCATATCCTCCTAATGTTTTGTTATTTAATAGATCCCTGAATTTTTTATGTTATTACGTTAACATCCAATTTTTTAGTTTTTTTTATTTTATTTTTTGTTGATGGCATTTTGAAGATCCAAAGTTTCACATTTGGAATAAAACCACTAGGACCTCTGCTTAGGTGGTTATAAAGCTTAAAAATATATCGAATTTTGGAATTAGAAGTTTTCTTTGCATCCAACAAGCCTACCCACAAGCTTGCTGGAGGCCAGAAGGAACATTGGATTTTGAAAATATGAAGTTCTCTAAACTTCATAATGTAAAAATACAAAATTTTCTCTATATCCAGCAAGACAAAGAGTCCAGAAAGAAGTTCCATAGACAATTTCATATTTTTAAAAATCCGAAAATCGAGAAAAAAAAAATCGAGAAAAAAAACAAAAAACCTAAAATGTAGGTATTGACATAATATTCAAATTTTCAAGTGTTAGCTATAATTTAAAAAGATATTAGTGTAAATTTCTCCATCATAAACGACCATAAATCGGTTGTTATATCGTTGAGAATAACAATATTATGAACCAATGCACGAATTATACTCATCAATTATAAATCGATTTTAATAACTGAAAATAAACCATCTGCAAAACTTTTGGTTGTCGTACATGACCTTTGCCCTAATTTTACAACGTTGGGTTGATCAGGCCCAATTTTCAAGCCTAAACCGAAATATTTTATCTTTTGTACATAAAAGTCGTAATCATATTTGTCCCTTGAATTTTAAAATGGCTGGTGGTAAGAGTATCATTGACTAGACACAAAATTCCATTTTTTATTCTTTGAATTTCATGCGACTCATCCCATGCCATCCAATTTGACATCTAATGAGTAAAAATGATTGTGACTTCTACTTACAAATCTAGACAATCCCAAATATTTATTGTGCACATTACAAAAGAATTATCAAAGGGGAAAAGTTTATATAGAGCCAAGGCTCTAAACATAAAATTAGAACTCACCTCAAAAATTTCACTAGAAGAGGTTGTTTTGAGCCCAAATATCTTCAAATTGATCATCTCGACATCAATATGCATGGACATAAGAAAAAAAATGAATTTCAACTTTTGCAAATAGTGCATCTTATAACGTATTTTTGGACCGTCAATTTTCAAGATTTTCAAGTTTTCGTAGATCTGCTCGTATTATGCTATTTTTTAAGATTTAAATTCTATAATTAAAATAAAATATATTTTAATGCTATAACAAAGATATCCAGTATTAAAATCACATTTCTGGATACTATTTGAATATGCGCTTTACTTAGATAGTTTAGAGCCTCGGCTCAATATAAACCGCACCCATATCTAAGAAGTAAGGCGATGACGTGCATAAAGACACTCTAGTGAGGCATGCAAATAACCTAAGTTTCTGAATAATTTTGATGGTGAGAGGACAGACAAACATACTAATTCATAAACTATTGCTTTTACATAAAATATTGTGAAACGTTTGCGTGCGTAACCATGAGGCCACCAAACCATTGATTTTTTTATTTTCTATTTTTTTTATTTGGATCTTTTCTTTGGATTCTTGTTTCTCCATTCATTTATTCTGAAATACAACCAAAACAACAATATTCAACCGCTTAGATTCGAAGGCATTAAGGTAAATTAGTAGGTTATTTTATCATTTTGCATTAGAATCAGGGGGGTTTTAAGATTTAGTAAAGAACTTTGGAGCATTTGCTTATACTTTAATGGTGTATAAAGTATTCTACTAGAATATTCAGAAAAGGAAAAATATATTCTATTAGTTATAATGGAATGTTCATAAAAAGTAAACTATTCTAATAGTATTTTTATTCTGGATAAAATGAACTATTTAATTAGTTTCTCAACAAAAATTATCTCCCCTTTTTACTAAGTAGATATTTCAAGTAGTGATTTTAAGTATACAAATTGAGGTTCTTAATTGATTCTTTTATTTGAGCATGTCTGGTACACCTGCTGCCTCTTGCAAAAGAGTTACTTATGAGGATCTTTTTTATACAGGTACTGGGATCCGGTTTATATCCCCAGATGAGCAATTTAAAAAAATAAAAAATTGAATTTCTCAAAGCTTAGAATGACTGTCCAAAAATTAGATGAACTATATTCAATATCACTTATGAGGATCTTTTCTATACAAATACTGGAATCCGCTTTACATCCCCAGATGAGCCATTTAAAAATATAAAATTTTGAATTTCTCAACGCTTAGAATGACTGTCAAAAAATGTGACGATCTATATTCAGTATCAGAAAGTTATTTGTTTAATGCATGTTTAGTTTTTTATTAAGACTGTATGCTATAAAACTATTCACTTTTGTTATATAGAGGTTGTAATCATTCTTAGCCATTGGATGTGAAATCTAACAGATTGAAGTGTGTTAGAACATTCAAGAAATTTTATTTAAAACTTTGTTTCTAGTCAATGACACATCCCCAACCATCCGATTTTTGATCTAATGGTCAATAATAATTGTGACCTCTTTATACCAAATACCAAATGGAAATGATTTCATTGTATACATTTCTTTTGATTTTTAGAAGTTTATATAAGGTTCACACCTTAAATTGTGGAATATAGGTGCATCGAAACAATCTATAGAAAAGGTTGACGTTGGAAAACCATCTAATTGATCGTCTCGACATCGACAGATATGGATATGAAAAAGAAAAAAGATTCAAAGACCAAAAATAATACATCTGGCAACACATTATCTAGATCGTCTATTTTCAAGATTTTCATACATCTATTAATCTGTTTGATTTGGATCATTTTAAAATTTAAAAATTTATAATTAAATATAAAAATAGATTCTTGAGCCATTTAAAAAGATTTGACACCAAAATTACATCTTATCACAAAGTTTGGAGGGGAGTCTTGGTTTGATTGTTTAAGAGTGCAACATCATGCAAACCTCACCCCTTTTTGGTTGTTTATCTCTTTTGAAAATGTTACGTTGTTGCAGAGACCACCTTGATACGTGGAATGTAAGTTGGGTACCATCTGGCTTGTATTTATTTAATTTGGGGGGCTCTCTCTCTAGGTTCTTTTGCATTGGGGGACCTCATTTTTATTTAATTCTACAAGGCAGATGCATGCATGGAACGTGCTCAAAAAAGTCCACGAGTAGATACACAATTATGTTAACGTGTGGAGTTCTTTTCTCACCTGTTCCAAAAGAGAAAAGCAAAAGTCCTTGCTCACTCCTCGTAACCATCAAAATGATGCAAAAATTACGATATAATGATTTATAGTAAATGATCATGTGATTTTACTACTTTACCACCTCCTCCTTTGTAAAAGAAATTTGCTATGGGTGATAATCGAGCAGGTCGTGCCCCTAGTGGAACCGGTGGGGGCCCACGTGACCTAATCTGACATAGTTAGAGCCATGGCCCCAGCTTATATTGTTCGGGTGAGGTTTGTATCATATACTTATAGCTTAAGAAAGACTTATGGTTTCTGAAGACCAGGATTCGTGTAACTGACTCTAATTAATTATGAAAAGTTATGATGACGATGATGATTTGTATCATTTAATTTTCTTGCTCGGGCCGGAGCTAACCAGTTGGGTCAAGTCTAGTTCTACCTAGACTATTGTCATAGTGTGTTCATATTGATGACACCAACATGAATCCTAACCATAAAATTTCTCGCTTGTTAGCTTAGGGGTTGGGCTATAATGGTATGAAAATGGGCTAGGAGACCCAATCTACGAAAACTAGGGCCAGGGCCACATGGCCCAAGGAATGGCCAAACCTAGCACGGTAAATCTATTAGCCTCGTGCCCCTATTGAGCCAATGCCCTTTCGGATTAGTTTGGGCGAAGCCAGGTTTAGGCCAATCCATGCCAGGCTCATGTCAGAGCTGAGCCCGGTCCAGTCTGGGCCCATTGCCAGCCCTACATAATAACTTATTGCCCACCTAAGAAGGCGCCTGTCACTCACTACATTTTGTATTGGTAAGTAATTCCTTGGTGAGTTTGACTTGAGGGGCAAGGCCCTTAATCGATAAGTCGCAAAGGTTTAGGTAAGTCACCCTGCACCTTTTTGACAAAATTCGTGGTCTTGCCAAACATTTGGATATCTTACCAGACAGAATAAAGGAGCAAGGGAATATGTTTTGCTCTTTGTGTGATGAGTTAAAGATCATTTGCTCCTAATATTAAATTGTTGGCAGCACGTGAATCACTCAAAGAATGGCAAAAAGTAGTGCAAGAAATTTAAGACATTTACAGTGTAAAGTTTGAAGGGAATGTGGTCCAAAGGCAGGCCAGGGAGGGGTAACCATGGCCCAAGGGTAGGGCCGGGCCCTACAGGGACTATGAACTGGCCAGGACTAGGCCCGGGCTGCTGCCATCCCTATTCAAGAAAGGGTTAGGAAATGAATCGTTCAATAGGATGTCACATTTGTAATGGGAAAACATTAGGTCTGCCTGCCTATTTGCTTTTGGGGCCTGTTGTTTTTCTTCATCTTTGTTGTTTTTCTTCATCTTTTGGGGGCAATCATTTTTGAGGTAGATGAGCAATGGTACGAATAAAGTTTGACAAAAGGAGGACTTCGTAGAGGAGTTTTTTGAACTCGGTGTGGAGAGGTCATCTATTTCGTGGGTGCTTAGGTATAGTGATCAAAAACTCAAATTCAATAATTATCAGGATTCTGTTGTGCTATGATACTACTTGTTGTGCACGGAAGCTCTAAACTTGATGGGTTTAATTTTTGGCAAATAAAATATGAGAAATAAAACATGAAATACACACCACAAAAACACAAAGATTTACCTGATTCACCCAAGATAAGAACTACATCCACCACAATAACACAAAGATTTAAGTGGTTCACCCAAGAGGAGGGCTACATACTATACCAATACCAATGAAAGTAAGTTACATCGAAGATTTTAGAACAAACCTCGACAAAATCTCAAGTCGAGCAGACCCTTTTAAACCACTCTCCCTTCTTACTTTTGGCAATCATTACCGACAACACCTGATAGAGATGTAAGAGCAACGAGAAATTGACTTCTTTAACTAAAAAGGGAACAACCTTCTCTTTACTTCTGGCAATCATTACCGACAACACTAGATAGAGACAAACAAGCCTTTCAATTTTCGAGAATCTAAAACAAGCACCATCACAATATGTTTCTGTACAAATGAAGATTTCTTTTGTCTGAGAGGAAATTAAATTAAATTGCATCTTATGTACAAGGTCTAACTCCTTCTCTCCCCAAAGGAACCACTATTCCCGTGACCCAAATAAGGCACACAAAAATTCTCTACACTTTCATCATAATAAATAACTATATATATATATATATATATATATATATATATAAGATTAGGAATTCATACGAAATAAGAAACTTCTTATAGATATTACATATATGTCAAAAGACCAAAAGATATATCAAATATCTCTCAAAAGATGAACAGATATATCGAAGATTACTAATCTTTTTGGATTTAGGAAACTTATCAATATCAATGGCAATACTTCAATCCTCGGAATATCTCAATCTCATAAAATATGAGAATATCTCAATCCCAACAATATCTCAATCACACAAAATATATAATTTCTTTATGTAAGTGATTTTGGATAGTACCAACTCCAACATATTCATATGAGATGGGAGTTAAACAAAAGTTAAAAGTCTTTACTCTTCTTAGACCAAAATATAAAAAGTCAATATTTTTAGAAATAAGATTATTTGAGGCAATCAGAACTTGTGGAGTCAAGCTAAAACATCATCCATATAGAATACTCTTTTTCTTTTTTAAATTGGATAATCTATATTCATTACCAGCTCTTAAAAAATTCATTTTTAGAGTTTTTTTTCTCAATTATTTTCAACAGGCCTCTTCACCGGGGGCAAAGAGTGTGTGTCTATCCTTCAAAAATTGGAGCCAAGACCAATGTTGAGCGATCCATCATTTGATCAAACCAGTGGTTAAATATCAGAGACTCCGCTTGGGACTTGCATGAGTAGCGCAGATTGGAGCTTTGTTGAGCCTTGAGGCAAAACCTTGTGACTCGCCTCGAGTCTTCGATTTTCTTAAAACCAGTACCAATTTTTTTATTTAAAAATCGTAGTACAACTCCAAAATGGGTTCATACAGGTTGGGCTGATGACTTGAGCTGTGAACCTTAATAAGTCTGAGTCCACATTCTCAAACACTAGTGTGTGCGTGCGTATGTGTGTGCAGGCGCGAAATTTGAAACAAAACAAATAGCACAAAGATCCCCAAAACTGGGGAGGGCTTAGGCAGACCAAATGCCTTCCCTATAAAGAAATTGTGATTTCTTGTGTTGGGGAGAGAAATAAATTGGAGACATGGGTTGCTTTAGGATTGTTGAGGTATTTAGGATGCTTTGGTAATATAAAAAATGAAAGAAAGACCTATGAGATCTTTTATCAGAGAATACAATTTTTTTTTTTTTCATCCATTTCTTTTGGCAAAAGATCACTTACAGGTGATCTTTATTATAATAAGATAAATTTCAAAATAAAATCACCATAACAATAAAACCAAGATCTTAACAACTTGATGTCATTGAAACAACTATGCATTATGCTTAATAATAAAAGATAATATTGCAAGAAACAAAAAAAAAGAGTGTCGAAGATTACTTCAACCGGGCTTATTATACCCCACACCGAATCACCACCATCCGATGGTGCGGGATCAATGGTCTAGTTTCAATCTTGAATCGAGAAAACAAATTTCGGCCAAGCCACACCAATGGAACATGAACCCCTTTGATCACAAACTCAAACCCTATGTGAATTCTCTAAGAAACCTAGTTTGAGAGAGATTGATTCTCTTTTTGCTAAACCCTAAAACCCTTAGCCGTAAATCCATATTTGAGAGATAGGAGAGAAGAACTCCATAACCTAAACCCTTAGGTTCTTTCACAATGTGAGAGAGAGATATCAAACATGAGAGAGTAGTGTGTGCCCCTTTTTGGGATATGAAAGAGAAAGATGAGAATTAAGTACAAGAGATAAGGTGTAGAGATTTTTAGGTAGAGACAATCTCTTTTTTATATGCATTAAGGTTTCTTAGGGTTTTCATTAGTTTGCATCTTCTTATGAGATTGAACATAGACCGCCGATCAAGGGTGACTTATGGGATGAGAGATCTGAATCATCCATTTCATAAATGGGCCACAACATTATGGAATGTGCATGAACCATTTTCCCATCAATATATTTAGATAAAATAAATATCATGCATTCTATAAAATTACACGATCCATGTCACATATTCCATAAGGATATGTCAATTAGTATCAAATAGATAAATACTACCAAATATAAATAAGATAAAATCCATATCAATTCAAATTGACCATATCTCTTTAAAACAAACTTGCTACAAAATAGATAAAACCATGGTCAATATATCCCTTCCAAGATTTGACCACATGCCACAAATCAAACTAACCTTATCTTAAAAGCAAATAAGAGAATCCAAAGAGGGTGGGGCGTGCCACCCTTTTGTGGTACATCTGGGCCCCCACCCACATGCCACATGGTGGGCCCATGTGCACTATAGGCTCCCATGGAATATTATAAAAAAATATTATTTTTAAAATTGAATAAAACAATTGAAAATATATATTTGACTTTTTATAACTTTGTAAGAACAATAACTGTATTTTTATATATCTAAAAATCACAAATAAAATATTGAGAGATTCATAAAAATTCAAATAATAAAACTAAAATCATTTCAATAATAAAATGAACACAATTAAATTAATATGATGGGAAAATGATCCATATGGTTTTAGGAATCCAATCTGTAATAACGTGGTACTCCACCTTCAACTGTGGACTACAAACCACACTAGCTTTATCAAACCTACCCAGTATTTCCCATGACCCACAGTCCAAGCAGGGGCTCATTAGCAGGTCACCAAAGTCAAGTCGATGAATCAATGGGTCGCAATCCCAGTTTGTGGATTACATGTCCTCCCATAAAGACAAGTCAATGTCACCACGACCTGATGCGACTACAGCTCTATGGCGCATAGAGGTATCTATCACACATGCATACGCTTCACCCAAAGGTAGATTTCTGGCTTTTTCGAACGATCTATCAATATGCATGCCGTGTGATGAAACATTGATGAGGTTTTGGCCCTCGTTTCAATAGGCCACCATCACACACAAGGGTCATATAGTCCCTCGGCTCACTCATCTGGGTATGTTCTCCGACCTCATCAAGGGCTAACCCATAAACCCTCATCGGTTTGTTCTTCATGCCCAAGTGACATGGAGTTTTCCCAACTGACTGGCCTAGATAGTTAAGCACAGATCGGTATCAGCAAACTATCGTTTGCTTAGTATGGTCCACGAGAGACCACACTTCCACTGAGTTCATGTTCCAATATATCATTTTATTTTACAAGCACTCATAAGGCCTTTAAAGGCCACATAAACCCAACAAAAAAACCATAATTTCATAAATTTCAAAATTACATACCATGTGGCTTGATGCACTTGTACATTATAACTCATCATAAACTTATCCAAAATCCTAAAGTCTATGCAACTCAAAGACCATCTTGAACTCCTTAAAATCCATTTTTCTCTTTAGAAATGGATTTATTACTCTCAAAAGGTGCAAATTTGACTTATTTAAGGTCCATTTAAATGGATGGTTGATTTAGGACAATGCATTTTTAGGCCTACTAATGTACGATGTTGATCTTGACGATCGAAACGATTGATTTATGTGGACCATCTATCTATCCTCAGCATGTCTAGGATTGCAAGATTGAGTCACTTGGTCTGCTCCACTATTCATGAGTGAGCACTTTTCTTTAGCCCTCTTATCAAGAAAAAATCACCAAAACTCCAACAGCTCTGCGGATAAAAAATAAAGAAAATATGCTCCCCCCTCATTTTCAATGAAACCTTCCTTAATGAGAGTATTTTGATCTTCTTTCCGCGCAAACTCTAAAATCTCTACAACAAAATATTTTGAAATGTGAGAGGATTCAAGTACAAGCGAGACTATAAAGTGATTTTGACAAAGGCATAGTCAATTTGGTGATTATCATTAATGGTTATTTCTATCAAAATGAGTGGCAAATTGGACAAAGATAAAAATGTGCCCCAACAAATGGTTAAGACTTATGTTACTGAATAGATTTAAGAAAATGATATATTTAGGCTCCTCTGATTTTTAGGTGGATCTCAAATTTTCAGATTAAAAAAAAAAAATAACTCTTTTACTGAAGGGAGCTAGTATACAGTCTACTTGTGTGGGAGCACGCAGAGCATAGGATTAAAAAGGGTAAGTACTAGGCATTTGTCAAATTTTAATTTTCCTATGGGAACATAAACCTTGATTGTTACGGTGTACATGAATAAAATGTAGATAAACTTATTAAATGATGCTCTCTCCACCATCAATTGTGGATATCATCTCGACTGTCAACATTAAAAAATGGAAGGTGGCGATGAGCTGTTCTTCCTTTCAAGTTTACCATTTGGGGGAAAGGATGGCTCATTGCAACCATCCATTACTGAGTATAGATGGTGGAGATGCTTCATGTAGTAATACCACATTAATAGTATTGCCAAGACCATTCCTTTGATTCAGGGATTTGCTATGAAGACTTCACAAAGAAATTTCCAAAGTAAATCTTCGAGAAGGAAAATCCACACAAAAAACAAAGGGTTGATGCATTCGTCTTAGGCCCAGTTTGCTATGAAAATTTCACAAAGAAATTTCCAAAGTATTTGGAAGTGCATCTTATTTTAATAGTAAATTTATAAATGCTTAAAAGTTATGAAAATGGACACAATTAATTTGTTGCAAGATGCATTACTTTTAGGATTTGAAGTCTTTGTTTTCTTTCCCTATTCATATATCTCGATATCTAGATGATCAATTATAGCGTTTTTTAAACAAGAAATTTACATGAAGCATCAAGCTGATACTTATAAAGGCGATAATCTACACAAGGGTTTTTTGCACCAAAGCTACGTCTTTGGTAGAATTTGGAAGTGTATCTTATTTTAATAGTAAATTTATAAATACTTAATAGTTATGAAAATGGACAATCTCAGTAATTTGTTACAAGATGCATTATTTTTAGGACTTGAAGTCTTTTGTTTTTCTTTCCTTATTCATATATCTCGATATCTAGATGATCAAGTATAGGGTTTTTTGATGTCCGAACAACCTTTTTTCAGGTAGATTTTGTAGGTGCCACTTCCTTCGATAGTATAAAGTTGATACCTTACATAAACTTTTTTCTATAAATAAATGGCCCCCCAATAGGGTGTTCTATATTAATTACAAAAAATATAAAACCAAAATAAAGCACATAAACTATGCTCCCTTTAAAGCAGTATTATCCATCACCTCCCTCGCTTAAAAGACCTTCTTGGGAGATTTTTTAGCCTGAAATTCTGAGAACAACCTAAAATCACTACATGATTATTTTCAAATGAAAAAATTTGAATTTTCAGTTTTTTACACTCAAACCTTGCCTTTTAAAAATTGGACAGTCTTTGTTCAATCTCAAGACATTAGTTTTTAGGTCTCAAGACATTAGTTTTTAAGAAAGTATATGATGAGACCATTTACCTTTAGTACAAAGTGACCACAATTAATCTTGACCATTGGATATGAAATTGGGTAGCTGCATTTATTTCATTGATCAAGCTCAAAGTTTAAAAAAAAATTTCTCCAACTTTGTGACACATCCAAACTATCAAATTTTAGATCACATGAATATCAATAATTGTGACCTGCATGTACCAAACGTAAATCGTCTCATTGTATACAATCCCTTATTTTTTTCAATTAAAAAATATAAACCTCCATGTACCAAAAGTAAATCATCTCATTGTATACAATCCCTTATTTTTTTCAATTAAAAAATATAGAGATCTCCATGGAGAATTTTTTTTTACTTGGTTCAAGATGTTACATCTCCAAAAACTTAGGGTCTTAAAATTACTCACGTATTGAGTTTTACCTGAGGTAGAGGGATGTGCTCTCCCGTGAGGATATAAAAACTCTACGCAAGATTATATACCCCATATTAAGATTCACCCCCTTTGTAGGCGGTATTTGGGAACTCCAAAATTTGAAAATATAACCTCTACTTATGATCAACCTCAAACGAAGAAGAAAAACAATCACAAAACAAACGTTTTGAAGTCAAAATCAAATTTCCATGTTTTAAAAATACGCATCCAGTGGCTCTAAAGTGTGGATTCCAAAATTTTAAATCGAGGAAATCCTTACTATACAAGTCCTTTGCGCAAGGGAGGAGATATACAATATGCTCCTGCAGAAGCACGCCATAGAGGCCATAAAAAAATACCCATAAATGGGTCCAGTTTCCACAAACCCTTTACGCTCTCTCTCTCTCTGCACCAGTGCTTTATGCCTTTAGCATTGTAAGTCCACAACCTTGAGATGGCTTACACTCTAATCTACCAAAAATTCCAGCTCTGATCATACACCAGACAAAGAGGAAAGCTGGTGCCAATCCTGTTATCAAATCCTAACACATCCAAGGCCAAGGTTCAGGCTCGGGCTTGGATTTATGGTATCATGAGATTGTAGTACAGCGCCCTCAGTTGGAAAAGAAGAAAATAACACATTTAAAAGCCCCATTTCAATATCAGTGAATTTTCATGCGAATGCTCGGAGCTTGTGTCATTCTACCATTCATTCGGGCTGTATACTAGGCTAAATAGTTAATACTTTTCAACTCTCACTGTCATTTCCTGAGCCCTCCATTTACACATCCATGTTCAAGACAATTCCTAGAGAGAGAGACCAGTTCCTATAGTAGCAATAACATGACTGTTATATATACCTGCATCTCAAGAACTGCATCATTTCAACCTTCAACCTCAGGATTTGCTCTTATACACTCCTTCCCCTCTCAAAAGCAAATAATTGATAATTCCAGTGAGACTAACAACCAGGAGAACCAAGATGGAATATATGGCGTGGGAAAGCAACCACACATGACCCTAGTATCGCATATGGTACACCACCGGAGCAACCAACTTTTGTTATCCACACCTGTGTCAATCTCCATCATCTGGAACTACATGTAACGAGTACCATCCATCAATGGAAGCGAACAGTGGATGCAAGGGTGATGTACCATAGACCTTATGCCCCCTTAAGCTATCCTTTTCAAAATGAAATGCTGGTCTAATTATTAAGGAAGCTTCTAACTTTTAAAGAGCTTCACCATTCAGAACTCAAGAAGCCAAGAAAGAAATAGCAAATCCTCTTGAGTATAAGAGAGGAGAAATAAATCCATACCATCGTTTGCAATAGAAAAGATCCAATCGATTAAAAGCATATTGATCATGTTAGGACCAAGTTTTTTCCTTCTTTCAAACAGTATGGAAGCCAAAGACAGCAGAAGCAGGATAAAACCTGTTGAAAGTTGTCATTAGCGCATAGACACAGTATCATACAAAAGATCTTTCAATATGGGATCCTGATGGGTAGAAAATAGGAAATGACAAAGAAATTGAGAATTGAACACGCCCAACCCTGCTTTCCTGCATGAAAATAGAAATGCTTCTTATTAGTGAACTTGTCACAATCAACTCATTGTAAAACATTAGATAATTTTTAGTATAACCACAAATTGCAACATAAAAGCATGAATCAGAACAGTTGAGAACAGTGACAGTAAAAATCCATTCACGTAAGAGGGTAGAAATATATTTACTTGAACAGCAAAATAAAATAAAGAAAGAATAAAATGCACCAAAAATCCATCAACCAATCCAAAGAGTAAACGTCAAGTTGCGCCTGAAGTGCAAACCGCGAAAAATACATGAGGAGACTAGCCCAATGTTAGCGAGACCTCAAACTCCTGCTCAAACAGCGACAAATTTTACCCAATGGCTTACCAAGCTAATAGCAGCTTTGAATGTTCTTGGAGCTAATAATGCGTGAGTTAAGAACTCCAGAGCATCAGGAAGAGCAAAATTCCCCTACCATTGGCAATTATAATGAGTTGTGTCTTGGCAAAACTCCTCATATCTTTGCCTTCCCCAGAGAGGGAGGATACCAAAGATTGAGTAAACATCCTGAGACATTTCAAAAGCTAATCGCCTTCACCGCTGTAGTATCATTCCATGTAGGGGACAAAGCGTCCATGGGGCTGAACACAAGCTTACTTTTCTTTTCACTAACTACTTGTACAACATCCTTCACTCCAACATGTATTTGCATCATGAACAACCTGAATCACACTATAAAATGTAGGAAGGCATTTCTACACTACAATATCGTGAAGCACAATTCCAAAGGGAAAATTAAGAAAGCTCAAATAATATCCACTTTGCATAATTCTGTCATCTAAGCTTAAACTGCAACTCTTCTGATCTTTCTTATAGTCGTCCAAGATTTAGTCCTCTTCAACCATTTCACCATCCAGAGACGCTTGTAAGAGCTTTCCAGTTTAACTTGAGGCTCAATCACTGTATAAAGGATTGTTTGACAGATCTCAATGAAGAAAGGTCAAGACACATTTTGAAATGACATAAAAAAGCCTCTAACTTAGTTTCCCACATGCCCCCCAAGTTCTCATACTGTAAAAAGAAATATTCTCATAAATAATTAAATAACACGGTGGGAATTGTTCTCTTCAGGAAATTAGCTAAATATAAAACATTGCAATCTATCTGAAAACTAGTTGACTTAATCTGAAATGTATGACCTCCCTTATTGCCAGGTTCTATTTTCGTTATGCAAATAGTGACTACAAGTGGTGATCTTCTCTCCTACATGTTTCTTTTGTTCTTATCTTTGAAAAAGGAAAATTCTGGGAATCTCAGCAATTAGAAGCACTTCACTTTGCATCTTAACCACCCAGCAATTACAGATGACTCATACCAACACAGGCATCCAAGACAATAAAAAGGAAAATATCCCTTTAACCCTTATTTTTAACTTCTATAACTCATGAGACCCAAGAATTGAGAATATTACTTGTAAGCAAAAAGCCTCCATATTTTCCATCTTATAACCCCCTAGACCCCTTTGACCCTAAATTTTTGACCCAAAGAAACACTAAAATGACACCCTATCCTCTCTCTCACATCACTATCTCTCTCTCTAAACCCCATCTCTCTCTCTCTAAAACCCAAAGTTACAGAGAAAATTCCCCTCTCTAAAATTTATCTTCTCTCTCTAACAATTATCTAAAAATTATCCCACGCTGCTTGCCATTAGAGAATCAGATTCTTAATCCAGAAAGCAAGTTGCCAATTGCCACTGAGAGCCAACATTCTAGAGGGAGAAAGAAACAATAGGGCCTCAAAGCCCCTAAAGTAAAAGTTGGACTTCAAAACTTTTTTTCCATTTCAATGGCATCTGAGCCCTCTCCAAAAACCCTAATTTCTCCCTTGAAACTCTCTGAAATAGACAAAGATGGCTCCTTTTATGGAGATTCTGTGAACGCCCCAGAAGAACCCCCTAAAAGCGTTAGCAAGAAAACAGCAAAGAAAGAAGCCGTGAAAGCTGAGAGGTTGAAGAAAAAGCAAGAAATGGCAGCCTCTGCAGCTCTAGTTGATGAAGCAGACCCTCTGGCTTTGCATTACAGAGATATTCCTTTGAAGGAGCTTCAATCTTAGGAGATCAGTGGTCAAGCATGGATCGAATTGAAATCGTTATCAGATGAATTGAAGAATAAAGAGATGTTGATCTGAGGCCAGGCTCAAACCATTCGAGCTGTGAGCAAAAACATGGCTTTCATTGTAGTGAGAGAGAGGGGCTTCACTGTGCAATGTGTTTTCACTGTTGCTCTAGGGTTTGTCATTAAACAGATGGTTAAATTTGGTTCACTGTTGCTCTAGGGTTTGTCATTAAATAGATGGTTGTACAGAGAGAGGGGGTTCACTGTTGCTCTATGGTTTTCGCTGTACAAATCAATCCAGATGTCGGAAAACACCAAAGAATGATTCAACCACCATGAGCGGCCCCCTGGTCTCATATTCCGGTGCAGCAGCTGATTTTCTGGCGACTCATGGCCTGAAAACTTGCCGGAAATTGGATACCATCTTCACTTTTCTCCGCCTTCTCTGCATTGACTCATCAATAACAGCAATAACATTCATGGTCTCTGCTCATCAATTGCAATCTATGGATTCAACCTCCAAGTTGACTCCAAATGGTCATGTGAGAGGAGTTTAGAGAGAGAGGTGGTGATGTGAGAGAGAGGGATAGAGTGTCATTTTAGTATTTTTTTGGGTCAGTCAAAGGGGTCCAAGGGGTTGTAAGATAGAAAAGATGGCCAGCTTTTGCTTACAAGTAATATTTTCAATTCTTGGGTCTGATGAGATAGACAAGTTAAAAATTGGGGATATGGGGATATTTTCCCAAAATAAATTAACACACTCATCCTCAGTTATCCACAGGCCAGTTTGGCAAATTCTGTAACCTATTTACGCATTAGACCCAAAAAGCCAAAAAAAAAAAAGAGAATGAATATTACACAGTACCACAAAAGACAAGTTTAATTTTCTTTTTCTGTTATTTATACAGTCAAGGTGAGTTAACAATATTTTATAAAACATAATTTTTGGATAACATTTCCCAGTTTTTTTTTATTTAATTGTTGACAACATTTTGCACTTACCATTCCACAAACAGTATCTTGGAATATTGGTGGGATCTTATCAGCATGATAGATCTGATCAATGTAAATTAAATTAAACAAACTCAAAGAAAGGTCCGATATACTACTATAGAACTATTTTGTGATCTAACACAATAAAACACAGAATGGATAGTCTCACCAGCAAGGATTGGATTCTCAATAAAACAAATAAATTACATGAAAAAACCTCACATAAAAAAGAATGAATTATAATCGACACATTAAATACTCACAACCACACAAGGGCTACTTTATTGTCCTAATTCAAACAAAGTTGGAGGAATATGTCCTGAAAGGACAAAACTATCAACAACTTAAACGGGGATCAAAAGCACTTTGGCTGCCACCAAGTTAGAGATGGATGGTGGATCCAATTTGATATTCTCCATATGGTCATTGGTCAATATTTCAGCCCTCAATCCTGAGTGGGTGATGCCATAGTGTTATCACCATCCATGGGGATAAGATTAAAATAACCAAAATTCCCCTAAGCTCCAATAAGATGTAATGGGGTCAAGTCTGTTCTAAATCCAAAAATAATTGAGCAGAATAAGATAGTTCGCAAAAGGGAATAAAAATGCATGTCAGTAAATCCCAAAATCATACACACATGTATGTATCATGCATTTCATCGGTGTTTGTGTTTATAATTCAAATATCAATGTTAAAACATGTTTGACGTGTCAGGCCGGAGAGGTTCAACCAAAATCGATCCCCAATTGATCCAGTCCAATACTAAAACCAGAAAAAGAAAAGACAGAAAAGCTCGAAACTTAAATGTTACAATCAATCTTGAAAATAGTTTTGATGGACCCAGGGTCTTCATATATAATCTCAAAGAAAACCACCACTTCTGAAAAGTGAGGGCCAAAAGGCTCCAAAATAAGTCTCTCCACTCCAAAACCATTCTCCTTCATTAAAAAATAAAATGATAACAATAATAATAATGATAATGATGATGATTTGGGACTCCAAATATGCCCAATACCAAATCTGGATTGTGATGGACAGTGGATTTGGAGCTCTAAATAAATTCTTCCTTAGAGAAGACAGTTTTGGGGGCATTTAGGAGCCTTTCTTTAGGCTCCTCAACCAGATCGAAAGAGGTAGATTTGGGTGAGGGTCCATATGAAAAGTATGGAGCCTGGGTCCATCAGCTATTTTTATCTATTTTCTATGTTGCATGTTATCTTTTATTTGGCTTTAACGCCAAGTGAACATTATAAAAAGATTATAGATGCATGACACAACATATGGTTCATGATATCATAATCCATGTGTAGAAAATTATAAATTTTAGCACCATCAACTATGTGCAGTTTAACATTGGATTTTCTCTTTTGTAATGATTTCACAACCAACAGATTATTTATACATAATGGACACTTTTTCCTTCAATAATCGACAATCTTTTATGGCATTGATTTGCCACTTACCTGATTACACAGCCCTCATGGCATTGTGATAACACAAGAAAAGAATAGATGTGTCACAAACCCAATGAACTATAATTGCAAAATGGTTATACTTGGGAATAATGGAGTTGGTGAGGTTACAATGGCCAGCAAAGCTTCATACGGTTAGTCTTTTTACTACCAAAAAAAGGAAAGAATATTAACTAAAATTCAAAGGGTGTATGTAGTACCAATCACTTTCCTAATATCCTTGTAAATATCATTCTAAATTGCAAACCTAAACACAACGTTTTTAAAAAAACTGCCGGGTTGGATCGGAATTGCCCGATCCAACCTGGGAATCGTTCTACACCTAACGGTTCCCTGAATATATCAAGAACCGGCTAGGTCTAGAAAGGAATCAGTGATTCGCTACCGGGAACCGGAGATTCCCTTAATCAATGCTCAAACCCTATGAAAAATCGGCATTTTCACCCAAATAATTGAACTTTTCTCAATATAAAGCCCTCCAAATGATCGATAAATGCATCAATTGATGCAAAATAATAATATCCAAGCCTTGGGTGAATGATTTTTGGATCTTTTGGGGTTTTGTCAACAAAAAATAGCAGCTCCATAAACCATATAAAACCCAATCCGCCACTCTTTCAAGTTCTCCTTTGATTCTCAAAGAAATAACCCAAATTGTCTCATTTGATTTTTATTGAGTCCTGCATCAAAGCCCTATCAAAGTTTTTCAGATCCAATCAAAATTTTTGGAATTTTCTTCAACGTAGCTAAGATCCTCGACCCAATATTTTTTTTAGCTGTAATCAAGAAATTTTTTAGGGATCTGCATGCAACAGGGTTGAGGATCAATCTAAACTAGGCACTTGAATTTTTTTAACAATATTTATATTTATTTCTTTTTTTGCACTGTATAAGCTTTTCTTGAAAAAATTCGAGAACATCCGAAATTTTTTGTAATATATTATTTCAATTTTTATTTTTTTGTTTTTCTTAGTTGTAGGTTGTGCTAATAAGGGATTATGTAACATAATATAATCTAATTTCCAGTTTATCACGTTTGACTTCCATCATATAACCTAATTTTGAGTCAAAACTTTTAGATAATCTTAATATATGCAGAAAAATTATATTTCAGATCATTTGCCTAAAATTAGAGATATTTGCATATATTAGATTATTTAAATTTAGCTAGAAAATTAGATACATTCGATATATGTTAAAGTTTAAACATATACATTGAAGAGATAGAAAATATCTATGTTCAATTAGATATAATGTTTATCTAGTTAAAGTTTTAACTTGAAAATATGAAAATATATTAGATAGTATATTAGTACTAGATAATATTGTGGATACTATCACTAGATGATATATAATATATTAAAATTTAAATATATTATTAATAGGGAAATTTATATATGGACACACTTTTCCATCCTTTATCACGCACGGTATGGGGTGATTTTTGGCAAAGACAGCCCCCCACGTGTGGCTCTGTTCTTTTTCCACAATTGCCTCCCAGTCCAGTATTTCCAACACAGAACAGGTGGGGGGAATCACACAACTTTTCCATTTCTTTTTTTTTAAAAAAATTCACCATCTGTCCATTATAACTAACACCAGAAAGACATTTCGTTTGGCCTGTTAGGTGTTTTTAAAGCCGGACAACCACTTCTTTTGGCCTGTTTGGTATTTTTTAAGCCAAGCATACACTTCTTTTGGGTTGTTCAGTATTTTTGAAGTCAGACAGCCCACTTTCTTGTGTGTTTGGCATTTTCAATACCAGATAGGGGTGTGTCTTTTATAAACTGTATATTAAACTTCTTTTTGTCTCCTTCACCACCCAAACACGCCGCCCTCACACTCACTAACCCCACCAACTTACTCTCGATCACTGCCATCGCCCACTTTGCCCCACAATATCTCCACCCAAATGGCACCACAAAAAAACGACCTAAGACACATTAAAAAGCTCGAAAAGCCCAAAGTCTCCCTTAACTCCCAAAAAACACTCACAAAAGAGCCTCTTCATAAAATTAAAGAGTTTGACAAATTTCCCGTATTGCCAGTGTGTCGTCAGAGTGGCTGAAGCATGTCTGTAAGTTACGAACACATAGAGCTTCATGCCATGCTCGAAGGCAGCCTTGATGAGGATATATATAACCGCAAGTCCGCAACAAACGAATTAAAAGCCAATTGAGAAAGAACATATCCTCCCACTCCTGTCTCTCTCCAAAATCTCTCTCTCTCTCTTCCAATGCTCAGCTTCAAGTTGGAAAGATGGTGTCATGGTGAGATCCCTTTCTCTCATGTCATCCCCGTTTTATAGCAGCAATAATAAACCATTGACAAGTGATGTCAATGAGATGAGATAGATTTGCCCCTCTCTCTATCTTATTTTATTTAGACTTGATTCTTGATTCCTACCTTTCTCTCTCCTCATTGTTTTGTGAGTCTTTGATCTCTCTCTCTCTCTCTCTCTCTCTCTCTCAATAGTACCAATCTGCAAACCACATGGCCAGCCAGGTGTGACCTAGGTTCAACATCGCGCCCACCATTCATGAATTTGTTTTGACTGCTTAAATGCGACAAATTCAAATGGGTCGGTGGTTCAGCAAAAACACAACCCTCTCTTTTATTCAAAACGTTGAACACCCAAGGAAGTGGGATGTCAAGCATTAAAAATACAAAATAGGCTAAAAGAAGGTGTTGTTTGGTGTTGGTATAACAAACTGCTTGTGTTGGAAATACCGGATGGGAGGCAATTATGAAGGGATGCTCTCGGCGTAATTTTTGCCAAATATTGTCCCATGCTGAGGTCAACGAAAGGTGTAGACTTTATTTTAAAAATATTTAAATGATAAAAACAATGGGAACATAGCGCTAACCTTTGGCATAAATGAGGGTAAAGTTCACAAAGACATGCGCAGGATTCGGATATCTGAAGTGAAAGACGCTTTGTGGAGGATGAAGATAGGAAAGGTTTTAGGGCTAGATAGCATCCTGATAGAGGTTTAGAAGTGCATGGGGGAGATTTGCATATGTTGGCTAACCAAGTTGTTCAACAAAGTGTTGAGAACAAAGCAAATGCCAGACGAATAGAGAAAAAGTATTGTGATAACTATTTACAAGAACAAAGGAGACATACAAAATTGAGTGAACTGTCAAGGGATCAAACTTATGAGCCACACTATGAAGCTATAGGAGGGATTGATTGAGCAGCGACTAAGGCCTGAAAAGAGTGTATTCGAAAATTAATTCGGCTTTATGCCAAGGAGGTCAACAATTGAGGACATTTTCCTACTTAGGCAATTGATTGAGAAGTCTAGGGAAAAGGAAAAAGACTTTCATATAGTCTTTATTGATTTAGAGAAAGCTTATAATATGGTGCCTAGATATTTAATTTGGTGGGTGTTGGAAAAGAAAGGAGTCTCCAAATGCTATATTGACATAGTGAGAGATATGTACGAGGGAGCTCTAACTAGTGTGCAAATAGTAGAGAGACAAGTGAGTTTTCCATGACAATAAACTTACATCAAGGGTCAGCGTTGAGCCCAAATCTCTTTGTTTTAATTATGGATGAGTTAACTAGGCACCTAAAAGATGAGGTGCTATAGTGCATATTGTTTGTGGATGACATAGTTTGGACCAATGAGACTAGAAGCGAAGTCCACTCAAAGTTGGAGGGATGCTCTAGAATCTAAAGATTTTAAAATTGGGAAAAGTTTATATAGAGCCGAGGCTCTTATTAATCAAATTTGAGCCTACCTCAAAACTTTCATTAGAAGATGTTTTGATGCCAAAATATCCTCAAATTGATCATCTCGACATCAAGATGCATGGAAATAAGAAAAAAATGGATTTCAAGTTTGGGAAATAGTATATTTTGTAACGCATTTTTGGACAGTCAATTTTCAAGATTATCAAGTTTTTATAGATATGTCGATCTACATTATTTTTTAAGCTTTAAACTTTATAAATAAAGATGAAAATATATTTTAAGGTTATCACAAAGATTTCCAGTATTGAAACTGCATTTCTCGACACTATTTGAAGGTAGGCTCTAATTTGATTGTTTAGAGCCTAGGCTCTATACAAACCACACCCTTTAAAATTAGTTGGCCTAAGACAGAATATATGGAATGCAATTTCAGCAATAATAAGAGTAGAAACGATGAAATAGTTAAGATCAATAGCCAAAAAATACTTAAATGAGAGTATTTTCGATACTTTGGATCGGTAATCCAAGAAAATGAAAAGATTGATGAAGATGCCACACATAAAATTAGAGCTAGGTGGGCGAAGTGGAGATGTACATCTAGAGTTTTATGTGCTTGTTGCATACCAATGAAGTTGAAAGGGAAGTTCTATAGGACAACTGCGAGACCGACTTTGCTTTATATGATGGAAAGTTGAGGGGTCAAGAAACAAAATACTCATAGAATGTATAGCTAAGATGAGGATGTTGAGGTGGATGTATGGCAAAACAAGAAATGGTAGAATTTGAAATAAACACATTAGAGGGATTAGGTGTGGCTACAACAGGTAATAAGATGAGGGAAAGTAGACCTAGGTGGGGGGGCTTTGTGCAATGTAGACCAATACAACACCAGTTAGGAGGTGCGATTTCGTTCAAGTAGAAGGCTCTAAAAGGGCAAAGGGAAGAGGCAAAAGGACATGGATAGAAGTAGTGAGAAAAAATATGGCGACTTATGGTCTTACTAAGGGTATGGCCCTTGATAGAGCAGAATGGTGGGTTAGGATAAAGCTCTAATGGTGATGATGATTGCCCCATACCGTAATAAAAGGCAAGAAAGAGTCTCCGTACATAAATTTTCCTAGATCATATCCTAATTACAGTACATTAGATAATATATATATAGAGATAGTACCATCAAAACTTTAAACATTAGATTATATATTAATAGTTTAATACTTTCATTAGGTCTTTATATGTTAGAGATATATTAGATAATATATTTGATGTTAGTTAATATGAATTTTCAACCATTTTCATTGAATTTTCTTCTTAATGATCATTGAAGAGCCTTCTACTAGATCCAAGCTTTGATTTGTTTGACATTCTAGTAGTAGGTTGAATCTTTATTGTTGTATTCTCCATTTTGAACCATGTATTCATATCCATGATGATCAGATGTTCCTTTTTTCTATGATGTGATACAGAAATTCAAACAGGAAGCAGCATCTCAATATTCATGTATTTTTGCAAATTAATGAATATTCATCACACTACCTCATTTTTCTTGAAAACCCCAACAACGATATTTATAACAATTTTTAGTCGTTTTTAAAATTTTCTAAAGGTTGTGCAACCATTCAGGCCGATCCACCGATCCAGACCGACTTTCTGGATGGCCAATCCACCTAGCTAATACGGGTTTTCAAACATTGCCTAAACATATTCATCCTTATCATGGAGACACATCACCCGTCTACATCCTAGAGCTCTTGTACATAAGAAATATCCCAAAACATGTTGTCCTTACGGACATAAAAAGTGGTGCTTTCTTGAGTAGCCCTTTGGCTATTTCAGACCTATCCTTCCATGGATCATGACGTCTCCAATACCGTCAAATCTGACAGCCAACATAAAGTAAGCTAAGCAAGATGAAGAGGAGCCAGTTCCTCATCCCAAAACACCTAGCTAAATCCCTGAATTCTTGTACTATCCTATTAACTCCATTGCATTTAAGTTCAAGATAGCTCGCAAGGGAACAAAAACATAACATCCAATTCTAGAGTTCGGATTGTACTTCTCAATGCATTCTTTGACATTACGACTCCTTCACATGCCACGTCTCATCTTTCTCTTCCTTCTTTCAAATATCATAACACATTTTTATCTTTTGAAAGTTCAAGTGTCATTTAACCATTTTGATGAATTTTGTGGTCAAGACCACTATCATTCATAAATCATAAATGCCATACAATGTGCAAACTTAAAGAGAAACCCCATCACTCTACAAGTTAGCATTTTAGAATTGCAAAAAACAACTCAAAAGATGAGTCCAATAACTCATAAGTAAATTCAAACATTCACCATGTGAGCCACATTAAGTAGCATCCAAAATAATCCCAAAGAAATTAGAATAAGCATTGCAAGCTGAATCTATACATTGATTGAAGGCATTGTACTTGTATCTAATGCAATTATGATTGATTCAATTATCTCATAATGTTAAAACCTATCACAAACCAAAGTTTGATAGAAAAAGCTCCAGAGTAGCAGAAGTTACACAGCTTTCTTAATCCAATCTTATCAGCTTATAGCAGTAGTTTCATTGACATGTGCCACATATATCAGCAAAAGGGAAGACATATACAATTTTTCCATCAAAAGCTTGAGACTTCAACACATTTAGTGTTCAATGAAAGTTTGCTTTACAATTAATAATCACTCAAACCCCATAGAGGAAAAGACATAGAGAACCAAACAAACTGTAATTACTTCAATATATCAGGTGAAAAAAATTGGATCTTCCTAAAATGTCCATTCCAGTACTTAGAAAGAAAGGGTCTTAACACGGAACTAAGATTTGTGCCGTTCAGTAACACTTTTCATAACTGAAAGGGAACGCTGATTATGGATGAGAGAGACCTAAACATTGGAAAATTTATTTCACCAACATTGGGTTAATTTGTCACAAGAAAAAGAGAAAAGGCATGTGCAATCAATCCTAATCTACTTCCCTTATATCTCCACCAACAAAAAATTCCAGGCCTATTCATACAATTTATGCAACAACTACCCAAAAAAGAAACAGTTTGCACAACCAAGTAATCCATATCCCTCAGTGAACTATTCCAATTCTAACTACCCAAAAAAGAAACAGTTTGCACAACCAAGTAATCCATATCCCTCAGTGAACTATGCCAATTCTTTCATATCCCTCAGTGAACTATACTGATTCTTTTGTTAAAAGGTTGGATTTTTTGAAGTTGCTGAGATCATTAAACAATGAAAGATTATCAAAGAAAACTCCAAAAACAATAGAAAACTATTGTGATAATACCAATGATGGTGAAGAAAATGATGTGAAAACAACAGATGCTATGAAAATCAAAACCCTAGAAAGCCATGTACCAACCATGAAAAGGGAAATTTAGGCGTCTGCAGTCTTAGGAATCAAAGGGATCCCTTGGGTTTGCTTCTTCTTGAGCTTTTCTTCTTCTCTAATCTTCTGCATCTGCATCATTCGCTCCATTACCAATTCGTATTCACACTTCTCATACGTGTGCCTCTCATTCTCACACTTCCATGGAAGATAGAACTCCGCAACTCTACAATTGTTGAGAGGAATGAGAAGGTGAGCGCACTGGTCCCTGTAGGGGATCGGTACCTTAGCCTCCGCCATCTCTTCCTGTGTTGCTATCATCTTCTTCGAAGAACCAGGCACATCCATCACCAAGCAACAGACAAAACCTAATTCCAATGCGTTTCCTCTCTCTCTCTAAAACCACTGGTGTCAGCTTCCCAAACTCTCCCTCCCTCACTGGCCTAAACTCTTTCTCCCTCTAGATTCAGAGGCCTTGTTATTTGCTGCCGAAATACAATAGGCAGCTCGTATAAAGAACTATCGGATGGCGTTTAAGTAGAGGAAGATGGTTTGATAGGGCTGCAGCCCTATAAAATATACGTAAAGCCTCATCTCATGGCTCATCGAAAAAACCTTTACTCTGGTTACGAGGCTGAGGCCCTAAATAGTATCAAAGAGATATCGTTTCACTACATAAAATCCTTACGATGACATAAATATTTATGTTCATCTTTAATTGTAAAATTTAAAGCTTCAAAAATAATGTAGATCAAATAGGTCTATAAACACTTGAAATTTTTGAATTAACAGTTTAAAAAACTTTCGAGATGCACTATTTTCAAGATTTAAAGCAATCCTTTTTACGTCCATGTATCTCAAGGTCGAGATGATCAGATTTGAGGATTTTTCAACATCGAAACAACTTCTTCTAGTGAAAATTTGATGTGCACCTTAATTTGATTGTTTGGGGCCTCAACCTTATGGAAAAAGTTTATATAAGGTTGTAACCTTATATGTAGAACTAAATATGCACCTCAAAAATCCATCGAAAAGGGTAGTTTTAATGTTGAAAACCCTTTAATCATCTCGACATCAAGATGTATGACCATGAAAAATTAAAAGATTTTAAGTCTCATAAATAGTGCATTTTACAATATAATATCTATACCATCCATTTTCAATATTTTCATATGTTTATAGATCTACTTGATTTTAACCATTTTTTAAATTTAAAATTTTATAATTATATATAAAAATAGATTTTGAGATAATCCTAATAACATTTTACATCAAAATTATATACCATGATAAATTTTGAAGGTGCACCTTACCTCTACAGCTACAGATGCATCCGTATGCTAACTGCACCCCAACCTTATATGAACTAATTCCTTACATTAACATTATGGTTGTGAAAAATATATCTAGGATTTCAAGCTCTAAAAGAATTGTATATTGTAACAAATTATTTAGACCGTCAATTTCACTCTAAAAAATAACTTTTAATATATCCAAGAGATCTGAACCATTTTTTTAGTTTTGATTTTCATTATTGGTGTTGGAAATTAATTTTAGAGCGATCATGGAGATTTATGTTGCCGAAAGTGCTTTCCATATGAGGATTTGAGGTGATGCTTTATTTTGTTTTCATAAAGCATAGGCCTTACAAAAACTTCATCCGTAAGTAGATAGGTAAGGATAATTTTATATGGGATTGTCTATTAAGTGACCATTTATCTGTTGTATATGGAGGTCACAATCATTCATACTCATTATATGTCAAATTGGATGGCTTGGAGCGAGTCACGAAGTCTGATAATTTTTTTTTTGAACTTTATGTCTACTCAATGATACTCTAACAACCACCTATTTTAAAATTTATGAGATAATTGTGACCTCAACGTATAAAAGAAAAATAGTCTCTTTGTAGACAATCACTTTTTTAAAATAAATAATTTTTTTTAGAGGGATATGTACATAAATTTCTCTTAAATAAAAGAGCAAACTTCTTGCTATTTAATTATGCTATGGAGAAAAAATAGACGATCAATTATTAGATATTTATGGAAAAGGTTAATTTAAATGGCTTAATGGCCACGACGCACAAGTAATTTTGACTATCAGATGCTGCATTTATTTTATTGACCACTCTTAAAGTTCAAAAAAAAATTTATCGAACTTTATAACACATCCAAGCTATTAGATTTCATATGGTTATAGATAATGACGACCTCCTTGTATTAAAGGTAAATGATTTCAACATATATAATCTTTTATAATCATATTATTTATTTTTAGTATTAAAATTTATTTTCATATCTAATTACAAAATTTTGAACTTCAAAAATAGTTAAAATCAAGTATATCTATAAACATATGAAAATCTTGTAAATGGAAGGTTTAGATAATGAGTTGCACAATTTCTAGGACTCAAAATCTGTTTTTTTTTTTTTGGTGGGTTTGTATAGAGCCGAGGTTCTAAACAATTATAATAAAGCTCACCTTCAAATAGTGCTTAAAAGTATGATTTCAATACTCGAAATCTTCGTAATAGACTTAAAATACATTTTCATATCTACTTATAAAATTTTAAGTTTAAAAAATAGTGTAAATCAAACGGATCTATGAAAACTTGAAAAACTCAAAAATTGACTGTCCCAAAATACATTACAATATGCACTATTTTCAAAACTTTGAAATTTATTTATTTTTCAGATCCATGTATTTTTATATTGAGATGATCAATTTGAGTATATTTGGGCATCAAACAACAACTTGTAGTGAAATTTTTGATGTGGGCTCTTGATTGTTTAGAGCCTTGCTGTTTTTTTCTTTCCTTTTTTTTTTTCCGATGATCAATTAGACGGTTTTTTTTGTCATTAAAACAACATTTTTTAATGGTTTTTCGAGGTGCATATTTAATTCTACATTATAAGGTTGCTGTCTTATAAACTTTTTCTAACTCTAAAATCTAGAGAGAGATTTGGGATGCTAAGAATTTGTCCATGGATGACCAGAAAGGCCTTGAAGCTTTGTTGAGATGGGGTGCAGAAGTCGGGATATCCGATTCTCCCCATTCTGTCACGAGCCCCATTTCTTGCTTGGGTCACTCTCTCTCTATCTCTAACTTCCCTGAAGCAGGGGGGTAAGCCCTAAAAAATCATAGTTTTACTCAATTCAATTGAGATCTCTTCTTCACATTTCAACCAATTTTATATTTGAGATAGATTTCATGGGGTTTATCCATTTAATTCATTTCCATTGTAGGTGTTACTTGTCACCCTTTTTTATCATTTTCTGCAACACGAGTGTTAAAGTAATTCATTTTGAATGCCATGCGATTTAATGGGTCTCTGCAATTTGTGAACTTATGTTTTTTGGGATTTTCCAATACTATTGTTTCAATGTTTCTGAAGAATTAATTGGGTTTTCTCTTTTGGTCAAACAGATATTTTTTTAAGTTGATACTAAGATGATGAATGTTTGTAATTTCTTCTTCCTTACTTCATTTGATGATTTTGGTTGCAGAAGGGGTTTGGCAGCAGCTAGAGAACTGAGATGTGGTGAACTCATTCTTAGAGTTCCAAGAAAAGCTCTAATGAACAGGGAGAGTTTGAGGAAGGATGGTAAGTTAACGCCTGGTTTTCAAAGATACCCTCATCTCACCTCCACTCAGGTAAGCCCTTTGTCTACTACTTAGTGGTGGATTTTAAGTCGAACTTACTCATTTATCTTCAACTCTGAAAGGTTCCATTTTTAGTTACATTCATTGATTTTTGAGTTCTCTCTCTTTAATGGTTTTTTTTTTTATATGGCTTGGTAATCTGCTACCCTTATGACCGTATCAATTTGATATTCTGACATTTTCAACAGCTTCCCTATTTACCAGCCCCAAAAAATAGATCATAGATCAATTTGAAGTTGCCAAATAATCTAAATGGTCAGAACTTTATTTAATTGTCAAGAAAAATGAAAGAGATTGCTTGCTCGGTCGACATTCAAGAGATCAGTTATATAGAACTCCAGACTGCAGAACAAGTTCCATTGGCATGATTTAATTTGTGAAAAAGAAGGCCAAAAGGACTCGGCTTGCGTCTTTTGTTTTCTAATAATAATTGAAGTTTTCCTGTTACACTATCCCTGAGGCTTACTGCAACAAGTGTAATTTTATAGGTGTTAACTGTATATTTGCTGGCTGAAGTGGGGAAAGGGAGCAGTTCATGGTGGTACCCTTATTTGGTGCAGTTACCCCGGACTTATGATATTCTGGCTACCTTCAATCAGTTTGAAATCCAAGCTTTGCAAGTTCAGTTTCATTCCAATTTTATTTTCTTTTTCTTATTATAAGTAGCATATTATTGCATTCTTAGGGACAGGTACGAATATTGATAAACATTGACATTCAAAAGATGTATGACGTCAAATTTCATGAATTTTATGTTACTCGATACCATTCCAAACTTTGTTGACTTTATCTGGGATTCTGGGCTAAGCAATAAAAAACCATAGAAAAATAAACATAAAAAAAAAAAAAGAAGTTGAAAACTGAAAATTTGCAGTGCATGTATAGGTGGCTGATGCTATCTCGGCTTCTAAAAAGTCAATTTCCAAGCTCCAATTCGAGTGGAAAGAAACCCAAGGCCTTATGAAAGAGATCAATTTGAAGCCCCAACTCTTGAGCTTTCAATCATGGCTATGGGCTTCTGCAACTGTGAGTGAGTGGCTCATAACCCGATATCTTAAGTTTATAGGCATTATCTTCGTTGTCGATCTAAATAATCTAAACATGTGTATGTTTTCTGTTTATTTTGCAAGATATCCTCTCGTACATTGCATATACCTTGGGATGATGCTGGGTGCTTATGCCCTGTTGGAGACCTTTTCAATTATGATGCACCTGAGATGGATGCATGTATCTCTGGTGAACTGGAAACGAAGGTAAATGAATTGCTTTGTATACATATCTGATTTACTGCACTATCTAAAGTGTGTCCTTTGCAGTCTATGGATCAAAACTCTTTGCGGAGTGATATAAACATTGGAGAGGACTCCGATGCTGAAGAATGTTGTGAGAACTTTCAAAGGCTAGTCGATGGTGGGTTCGAGGAAGATGTGGGTGCTTACTGCTTTTATGCAAGAAAAAGATACAAAAGAGGAGAACAGGTATACATCATATTTTGCTTGAATTTCCAATGGTACTGCTTAGCGCACATTCAAGTAGTTGCTTTGATTTGGGTGGATACCATTGGAGTCAACCTGGCCCAACTCTCTACTTTTTGATAAGCTTCAAAAGCCATGTGTTAAAAAATTTTGATATTTCTAATTGATCATGGTGCATGAGATATAATTTTTCTCCACTCTTATTTGCTTGTCTATGCTTTTGTGGTTGTTGATAGCATGAAAATTTTGTTATTGTAAAAGACTTGACAATATGGATCACAATGCCAGTTAAGTCCTCCAGTTCATTTCCTATCCTTGGAGGCTCAAGGACATACCTATGGGAAAGTTAGGAAGTACTGATTGCCATATACATATATTGATACATAGATGGATAACAGGAGAGAGGATAAACTGAAATTAGACTTACGTAGCCCCAATAGGTGATAAAATGGGTGAAAGTAGACTTGGGTGGTCTAGTCATGTGTAGTGTCGACTTAAAACAACACTGGTTAGGAGGGGTGATTTGGTGCAAGTGGAAGGCTTTAAAAGGACAAGGAGAAGGCGGAGTGTGAAGAAAGGAGTAGCTTAGCTACCCGGTATGTGTGCTCGGTGTGCAGCACCCCAAAGGATATGGTTGGAAGTAGCGAAAAAATATATGGTGACTTATTGTTTGACTGAGGGTATGGCCCTTGATAGAGTGGAATGGTGAAACAGGATTCGTGTGGCCAACCCCAAATAGTTGGGATAAGGCTCGAATGATGATGGTGATGATATACCATTAGCTCGTGGATTAGGATTTTTGCTTGGGTGGGAATTTCACAAGAATCTGTCAGTAGGCATTTGATGTCGTAGTTTGGCGCCTAGTGTATGAGAGAGAGGTCTAAGATCTGAACCTCTCACGTGCAAACTAAGCTGAACCACCCAAAAAATTGCTGGAATCTGATTCTTGCATCTGGAAAGTTCTACTGTGAAGTCTTGTTTCAAAAAAGCATGTTCATGGAATGTGGTAGTTGTAGTTCATGTGGTTTTTTTTGTTTTTTTGATAATGTTAACCTTAGTTCATGTGGTTGTTAACTGCTTCTGGTGGTTTGTTACCTTTCTCATCTTGTTTTTTAATGGCATTAATATGGGATATGATTCATTTTAGGATCAGAAATCAGTAAAATGTTAACCTTCTGTTACATTTGTGGAAACAACCACAATATCCCAAAAGATCTTTAAACGAGCTTACTTATGTTGCTTTAATTAAGATGGACAAAATTTCTTCCGTTGCAGGGAGCAGCTGAGAATAACTATTGTTCATCATTTGTGATGAAATTCCTGTGTCTTTTTTTTGTTTCATGTCATCGCGCATTTGCTATTTTCCAAGATTTACAATGTTGTCTTAGTTCCTGCATTTTCATGTAGTGCACATACAGTTGCATGGCTATTCATAATGAAATGAATGAGTCTCTCTCTCTCCCACCCCCCCCCCCTTCCAAAATATTCTCACAGGTCTTCTTGTGTTATGGCACATACACCAACCTAGAGCTTCTGGAGCACTATGGCTTCCTTTTAAGCAGAAACCCAGGTGACAAAATCCCTATTCTTGTGGGAGAAGACACAGTTCAGATAAATGACTCTCTTCACATTCAGCAGGATGGGAGACCGTCATTCTCAACTCTTTGTGCCCTGCGCTTGCTCTTCACTCCCCAAAAGCTTCGAAAGGCAGCAGGACGGCTTGCTTACTCAGGAATTCAACTTTCTAGAGAGAACGAGACATCAGCTATGAGTTGGGTTGTGAAGAAATGTCATGGTCTCTTGCAGGAGCTCCCAACCACACTAGAAGAAGATGGTCTATTACTGAAATACATTGAAAATATGCTGAAATATTTCAAAGAAGAGGACAAGAAACCTTCGAATGGAAGTTTTCTCAAATGGGCGACTGAAGAAAAGCAAGGATTGGGTTGGGTAAGCGAGATGATGGAGTTTCTTGAGATGTATGGCTTGAAGGATTGTTTTATATCAGGAGAGAGAAAGTTGTCAAGGAGGTTAGAGAGATCACTAAGAAGGTGGAGGATGGCAGTTCAATGGAGGTTGATGTATAAGAAAACTCTTTGTGATTGTGTTATCTATTGTACTGGCATGATTCAACAACTTTCTTCTCAGTCTCTTGAATCAAGGTAAGCAAGAGCTCCTTTCTATATTAAGTGTGGAACTCCTATCTTTAGAGAGGAGTTTATAGGAGGAGAAGAGCTGGCTTCTAGTTTGAATGTAAAACTTAGTCCTTTGGTAGGACTTCATAAAAAGAGCAATATATAAGGAGGTTTAATTTGCTAAAGAAATCACACTACAAAACGAGAGAAAGAAATACAAGCTTGTTATTTGAAGGGGAACCATAACAAATATGGATAGAGATATATGGATATGAGAAAAAAACGATTTCAAGTCTTAAAATAGTGTCTTTTGCAGCATATTATCTTGATTGTTCATTTTCAAGATTTTCAAATGTTTATAGATGTGCTCAATTTGTACCAATTCATAATTAGGGTTGGAAATAGATTTTCAAGCTTATGCTCGGCACTGGAACTACATCTTTCATAAGGGTTTGGAGAGCCATTGGTTTTTTAGGATTTATGCCTTGAGTAAACGGCACCCAATTGAAAATTCATAATCCATCATTGATTATTTCCATGATCGAGTCACCATGTTCACAAGTGAATGGAAGATGCATATGTTTTATGATCTATCGTTATGCAATAATATTACCTTTCTATTCAGTCCAAAATTATGAAATCCCACATTGCAGTTACTCTGTTATGCTGTCAATAGTATATAAGCCACTGGAATTAGTTTTCATCGATTCCCATATTATCAATAGTAGATAATTTGAAAAAATAAACTTCTTTTGATTTAGTTTCGAAAATACCACAAACACAAGTTTGGAATAGTTGAAAAGGTGTAAAATGTTAAAAAAGGAATTTGTGTAAATATCTCTTTGGGAAAAGGCTATAATGATGATGATGATGCCATTTATTTTTTAAATTTAAAAAAAAGTCCCTAATATTTTCTATTTTATTTTCATGTCCATTTTTTAAGAGTGTATAGTATTTCAATTTTATTTTTTATTTTTTATTATACATGGGTTTGAGCGTAAATTTTCTATGTCCATATTTGGCATCATCATGTATCCATCAAAAAATATAAAAAGTAACTAAATAAAAATAACATGACCAAAATATTTGTACAAAATTTAGGGGTATATTGGTTATGCCGTCATTTTTAATATGAAATTTTTATTCTTATATTATTTCTCATGCATGATAGTGAGAAGTTTGGATATCGTAGATTTGAGCTTAATCCAATGTATAGGAAAACAGTTAAAACTAAAATATGATACATGCTCTAAAAAAAGTAAAACATGAGCGTAAAATATACAATATTGAGAGAAATTTTAAATTGAGTGCAGAATATAAGGGACATTTATGTAAATTTTTCAATGTTTATTAAATAGTTGAATAGTTAGGTGTACTTCGATAAATTTTCATATTATCAAAAGGTCTATTATAAAGTGAGGAGGTTCATCTTGAATTATATCTTTTAGTCTCTCTCGTCATGGTATTGTAGTGCTCTGAATTCGAATACTGGATTCATAGACATTATTAATAACAGTTAATATAGTTGCGAAGAATAAAACAACCTCTTACACATGTAGATACCAAAAAACTGACCAGTTCAAAGAGAGAAAACCAGTGTTAAGAGGAAATGTTTGCCTAGCACACACCATAGAAACATGTTAAGCTCAAGAACATAACATTTAGGGGTAGAAAATGAATCAAAGAACCAACCATTATTAGGAGAGAAAATGCAAAAAAGAACTAATATTAAGTGGGTAGAGAATGCAAGAGAACCAGGAGCTAGAGAGTGAAGGCAAATGCTAACCATGGTTGTACATGTATGTATTTGTCTGAATGTCAGGTAGAAGAGAAGAGAGAAACACAGATAAAAGTGCAAGAAAAACAGTTCTGCTATGACTGGTTCCTCTATTAGAGATTTAAAGGTATGAATCATGTTCATCAAAAGCTAAGAGCTCAGAGAGGAAAGCTAATCGCAGATGAAAATGCCATTTGCTCGAACTCTTACATTAATCTGCCATGCATTTGTATTTGATGGTGGTGGTAATCCTTGCCAACAAGAACTCCATTATACCTATCTGTGTAATCTTTCGCTCTCAAATTATGACAATTCCATTAACCTCCATTCTGGCTCTCTCTCTCTCATCCTATTGTACCTTTTGGTTACAATTTTTGGAATGTTATTTATGGCATAGTTCAGTGGTAGGAATTGAACTTGACATGTAGCCATGCTAAATGTCTGCTTCTAACCACTAAAGCTCAAGTCGAATTCCTAATTTTTGGAATGTTATTGTCTCTCTCTCAAACTATACAGCTTTTCATTACATTACATGGGTTGTCCATGAGCCATTAACTATGCTTGCTAATGTCGAAATGATATTGTAAGTGAATGTCGATTTTCTTGGGAGTACATAGCATATGCACGACATGTGAGCTGAAAAGGGCACAGGCAGAGCATCCACTGTCAGTTTATAAAGAAAAGGATCATGGAGTTAATTTGGACCCAAGTGATTCCTGCAGTTTCCGATCATGTCCATACTGTAAACATCTCCATCATCTGACTTCTACACAGAGTTTGATCAATGTGTGCGTGGTTTCTTAACAAACATTGTCCATGCTCTGGTCCCTTGCCCTTCTCCTTGGTTAGATATTTTTTCTTTTAGAACTTTTATATGTGCACAAAACATTGAACCCAAATTTACATAGACAAACATATTTCTTTGTTTATTTTGATATCACAAGTACAAATAGATCACAAACAATTTGGAGAAAAAAAAAATCAAATCAAATGGAAGAAAACCGTCATCTCAGTCCAAACAAATGTGTGAAATTTAGTTACGCAAATCCCAGTCATCAATGGGATCAACTCTGAGTGCGAGGCTTCTTAGTAAAGCATGTCGTGAGAATCCTGTAAAACCCAAATACTTCAGTCACTGAATAGTCATGAGATATGTTCCAAACTTTGGAGGCCAGATTGTCGGTTCTCTCACCTTTGCACCTTCGATTCCGTTCTTCTGCTGTCATAAAGGAAATCAGTGCACTATTAGTTCCAACCATGATTCTCCATTATGATCAAAAACCAAATTTCGAACATCGCAAACAAAATTTCTGAATTTTTGTCTATAACATGTCTCTGTGTTTCCAAGGAACTTCACTAGACCCACACAAACACCAATTTGTAAACTTTCATATGACCCCCAAACATCCCTCTTCATTTAAATGAAACCCTTGTTTCTAGCTAATAATATATCAAGCATCAATGTAAGCCATAAAGCCGATCCCTTTATTGTGTCTGAGAAAGTGCCTGGCAAGAAAGATACAAATAAAAACCATTTTATAAGGGGGATGCTACTATGACAAGTTGCAAACGCCCAGACGGAACCAGGTGAGTCCAAAGGAACTAGACCATTTCCCATTCCTACAAGGAACCAGGTCAGTCTGGGCCGATTCCTGGTCCGGATTGGCAATTCCCAATCATGACTACCAGGTTTTAAAACACCACCTAGAACTTTGAAGAATTGAGACATTGTGCAAACAGGTATATTTGTGGTTATCCCTCTTTCAAAAACAAGTATCGACCATTTGGTAGGACGTACCCCAATGGTAATATGTTGGTAAATTCCCTATGTAAAGTCAAATTGTACGATTTCAGCCACAAACATGGTAGAATTTTCAGCCCTAACTATGGTTGAACTTTGGCCAAGAAATTTGACTCAGCCAAAAGAAAAATCGTGCGATACTGTGTTAGTATAAAAGGTGACCTTGCCATAAATGGTAACACTTACCGAGTTGGTTGAGGGGCTACTACTATTGGTCCAGCTTCAGGTTTCTTCACTTCAACATCACTTGGTATTGCTACTTTACTTGCCTATAACCCAAATTCAAAGTAAAAAACAGAAGTTAAAGGTAACAAACACAACTTAGATCAAATATGAACAATTCAAAACCAAGATATAAAATTCAGAACTAAAATACGAGACTCCAGATTTCTCTTTTGTCATAAACAGTCAAAATTAAATGTTCAGAAATAATAGCTATTTCCCTAGGAAGGCATGAATATTAAATATTCAAGACCTACAAGCATTAGGATATCAGTTTTTCCTGATATTGGTACTCTTAGTTCCCTGTATCATTTTGAAATTCTCAACTCACCATATTTCTAAACTGCAAATTGAACAGCATCTGCAAATATCTCAATTTGGCCTGTCTCTGTTCCTTATTTAATTGCTTGTAGAAACCATAAATTGCTCCCATGTTCACAAGCTTAGTGGCATAAATCTTCCAAGTATAACTGCAAAAAAGGAAACAAAAAGAAAATGACCCATAATTGAAAATTCTAAGCTCCTTTGCACTATTTATAAGATATAATAAAGAATATTGTCAGAAGTTCCATCAATTGAAACTGCCAAAAAATTATTTGGTTTCTTTTTTTATAGTTCAAATCATTGCTTTCTTGCAAATGGATAGTTGGGCTTTTTTTAACTTACCATTCATAAATGCGTTGAAGCCCTGCAGTGGAGAACTTATTCCAGTGCTCGGGGTCTGCATTACATTTCTCAAAGAAATCTACAAGTTTGTTGCTCGATTCATTGCCATTATTAGGATCAATAAGGAAGCCCGAGACGCCATCTACAATTATCTCCGCTGGGCCTCCTTGATTGGTCGCAAAGGTGGGCAGCCCAGATGTCATCGCCTCCACAACTGTGAGCCCAAATGCTTCATAGAGAGCAGGCTGAGAAATAATGAAGGAAACAAACTTAAAAAATGAGACAAATAGTTGATTGCCACAGATCTTGAGAAAGAAACACAACGAATGAAGATAATTTGATTGCATCCCTAGATAATAGGAGAAAAAGGATTGTAGGGAGCAAAGCTAGACATGATCAAGACTAGTAAATGCAATACAGTATGCAGATCGTACCTGTACAAAAGCTCCCTTTGTATCAGCAATGCAACGATATAATTCACTGTTCCGAACCCTATCAGTTTGAGCTGCAATCCACCTAAACTGACCCTTCAACTGGTACTTCTCCATTAGTGAATGCATCTTCTTAATCTCACTCATCTCTTCCCTATCCTTCGATTTTGTGGCATCAAAGAAACCACCAACCACAACAAGATTGACCAGTTTCCTGAGCCTCTCATTCTTCGCATACCACTCAGTTAAACCCGTTACATTCTTGACTATGTCAAGCCTTGCCATGGTGAAGATTATGGGTTTCTTTCTATCTGCAAGAAATCCTCTGTTGTTGCACATATTTAAGATGTTAGCATCGATTATTGTGGCTTCTATTTTACATCACAAAAGATTGAATGGAAGGACAGTTTTCAGAAAATTTTGGAGTAGTGATATGAAAAGTAGTGCTTTAGGATGAAAAAACACTGATTTAGAGAGGGAAAGAGAGAGAATCTTTGCCTCTTAACTTTGTAGTTAGGACCTATGATTGTTGCTTTATGGTCTTTGCATCCCAGCTCACCCACCCAAAAAAAAAAAAATACAGTCCAATGTACTTTCACTATCAAATCCTCCCTGTTATATTTTGAAGAAAACTTTTGATTCTACATTGAGAGTGTGCAACACTAACATCTTTTCCTTGTTATATAATTATAGTATAAAACCTAAATTCTATAGAGAACGTGAGAGACTCACATGTGGTCCTTGTTATCTTCTTTGCTGTAGAGGAGCTCCTCTATTACAGGATGTAAAGAAGTAAGGCGTTTTTGTTTCTGGGTATGGGGGAAATAAATCGACATATCAGCGCCAGGTGACACAATGTTGAACTTGGGGTCAAAGACATCGATGCCAGAAACAACTCGGTGTAGGCCAGGCATAGTAAAAGCAGCATGAGCTTCATATTGCCCTTGTCTATCCTTGCTATTACATAGAAGTTACGTGATCACAAAACAAAACCAATTTGAGCATTTGAAGGAACATAAAAGTTTCTTTACCACAAAATAAAACCAATTTGAGCATTAGAAAGTACAAATTAATATAATGGATACGTAAAACCCTAGTCCAATTGTCCTAAAAAATGGATATTGACGAGGGAGGACGTGAACCACCATTAGGGACATTTTCACTCTGGTGGGTCTCACTCTCTCTCTCCATCTCCATCCATCATTTTATTGCACAATGATCTCAACGGAGCATTTTTTTTTCTTCCATTGAGCATCTGGATCCTTCTCTTTCATAACTGGGATGTGTTCATGGGAATATTAAATTGGAAACAATCAGATGCTTACCCTCCTGCTATTTCCTGATATGTGCTTGTGATGATGAAATCAGTAGCGTTCATGGCAAATAAGTCAGCTGTAAACTGGCAAGAGAAATGATACTTGGGTTCCAGTTGCTTCCATTTGATGTCGGAGTCTTCATACTTGGTCTTCTCCAAGGCATGAGCAATAGTACCCTGAAGAAAACAATCCACCAGTTGAGTAATTACTTACAGTTGAAAGCACAAAATATGTATAGACATTGACACAGTGCATGAATGTATGTTCGCATGTATTTATATAGGCATGCATGCATGTAAAAAGAAATGTTATAGAAAAATTGGTAGTTTTCTTAGAAAGAAGACTACTGTATAGTAATGTATATATCTGTTTGTGTGAATGATTCCATATAAAGATATCAGGAAGTGAACTGTTATAAATTGCAAGTGAGTTTTGAAGAAATAAACTATGTTTGATTAAGTAACAAAGATATAATTTAAGTTACAAGGCATTGAATTTTGTTGTCGAACCTGGGTAACACCAAGTTTTGTTGCCACTAGGGATGCAACAGTGTTCCCATCTGTGTAGTTTCCGATGATCAAGTCAGGTTTCCCATCTAAATGCTTGAGGATCTCCACCGTAGAATCCTACATTTTGGTGGACAAGGCTTTCAATATTAGTATTGTACATATGCACACACACACACGCAGACTTTTCAAATTACATACCTGAGCAAACCTCTCGAGGTAAGGGTATACATCAAATCGTGAAACCCATTGGCGTAAAACTCCCCTCTCTGTTCTAAATGGTACTCTCAGAATGTAACAGTGCTCGGTATTGAGTATGGGCTCCCATTCTTGGTTGCATTTTGTCCCCATGGCTTCATGAATGAGTCGAGTGACCTTCAGAAAGCCATCAGAAATTTGACTTAAATACTCTCAAATGGTGATAAAAGAAAGAAAAAACGACAAGTGAACTTACTTACCACAAGGATTTGAGGTTTTACCGCCAATCCTTGCTGTTTGTTTCTTTGCAACAATTCCTCCTCAAGGGCTTTCACTTGATCCAGTATATAAACAATCTAGTAAAAGGATCATATATGTTAGTTTTCTCACTAAACTTTCTTCCTTTGGTCGACATTTACCCATCTTTTTTTACTAGAGTACGAGTCTGTGAATTGGCAAAATTGCGGGGAAGGAAAAAATCATCAAATTTGTGGCCAGCTATAGGCATTTTCTCATAGATAAGGAAACTGGGTTAGCCTCCCATAGCTACTTCTTATTAGGCTCGTTGCGGACATGTCCAATTTTCCTTCAATAGTCATTTAAATTTGAAGTTAAAATTTGATTTTCTCTATCCAATACGGAGAAGAGTTAAGAGGGTGGTTTCTACAAAATATGACTAGGGTGAAATCTTATCCGAGAGAAAAAACACTTCTTCCAAGTGAAATTTATGAAAGGAAAGAGAAAAATCATGCGAAGTTGTTGAGCTTCTTCAAGTCATTTTCCAAATCCTTCCTCAAGAAGAAATTCTCCAAACTTAATGCCCATCTACAGTGAACCTGACAACTTGCTTTAGAGAATGTGATTCCAGTTTTCTCGCGTATTTCCTCAATGAGGTTAACCTTTCTTACAGGATAGTTGCTTAGATTGGTTCATGTAATTGCCTCGAAGATTAATGAAGTTTGATTTGAAGTATTCTCTTAGAAATTAGATCGTTGTACTTATCAGTTCATCGAGTTGTTGAAATGATACTGGCATGTAGTATTTGACTGCAATTCGAGACAGTTGAGTGCTTATTTTTAGTGTTTGGGAGAGATCCGCATTTCTGTACACTTATCATAGCAGAGCAATTTGATCTGATATATAACATATACAATCCTCAATAATCAGATTTCATGAATTTCTAGGGCCATTTTCGTTATAAACTTCGTACAAGGAGAAATTTACCTGACCACCAGTGTCTGGCAAGCCCAGAACATTCGCTTGCCCAAAGTAGCCATGAGGTGAGAAAACAACGACATTGAAGATAGATGGAACCCTGCTCAAGAACTTCTCAAGAAATGAAGGATCAGGTGCTTGAAGGACTTCTGATAGAGCATGCATTGTCTCTTTAACACGCTCCGCTGTGTCTCCCCATCCTTTCTCGAAACCCCAATCGTGAAGCCTGCAACAAGTGAACCCATAAGAGTTATCTCTCTCTCTCTCACACACACACACACACACACACATTCATATTGATCATAATTGAAACAGAAGTTGACCTTTGCTCAAACTTGTAATATGGTGTGTCACCAGCCATTCCAGATAGAAGGACTTCAGCCAAGAGCAATGCTGTTTGCAGCTTGGGAATGCTATTGAGGTTCTCATTGATCATAAGATTCTGCAAGTAGAAGGGGAAGCCATTGAATTAGTTTTAAATGTCTACAGATTACAGCTAGAATTATCACACTCTTTCACAGCAGAGCTTATTGTTTTTATCAATATTTAGTATTTTCTCTCTCTTACATCGCCTCGGTGGTTATGAGAAAGTAAAAAGTCCAGCAATGGTTTCATGCTCTCAGAATCACGGCCGAGTCTCGCTGCCAAGTATCTAGTGATGCAGTTTATTCCATTGCCAATAGATGAAGGGAGAGTGAGTTTGGGTGTGTTTAGCTCAAAAGCCCCAAAATCCAATTCCAGTGCGTTCGCATCACTTGCCCTGTAGTTACGCCAAAGAAATCTGACATTATCCTCTTGATTTTTGAGAGTGAGAGAGAGGAGAAGCTACATTCAACTTTTAAAAGTCATAAATTGGATAAAGGTCGTTTGAAATCTGAATACAATCAATTTAAGGGAAATTCACTCACCATTTCTCATCAGATATGGTTTCTTTGAGTTTCAGGTACTCTGAAGGTGTAATTCCTTCCATGGAAAGATCTTCAGCATGTATTTTTACATGCTCCCATATTCCAGGGTTGGGTCTCACTGCAAACCCGATATATGGCGGAACACAAGCTGCTTCCTGTGGGGAGAGAGAGAGAGATTAGTTCATGTGAGATTCAATTTGTTTATGCTTCCTGTGGGGAGAGAGAGGGATTAGTTCATGTGAGATTCCATTTGTTTATGATGAGAAATGAGAAGCCCATGAAGAGATTCACCTGAGTGCAGCTAATGATGTAACCATATAGACCCTCCATGAGCTTGGACCTTTCAACCTTGTCCTCTATTGCTTTTTCCATTTCCTCCAATAAATCCTTCTTTTTCAAGACCCTTTTTCCACCCTTAACATACCTGTAACGGAGCTAACAGTAAAACTCATTGCACAAAAATATGCTGATAACCAATGCAAAGCTATAATCTTTGAAGAAACAGATTACAGAGAAAGGAATCAAAATCGCACATAACAAGCTGATAACCAATTCTAAATGTCAATCTAAAGACAGAAACAAAGGAGACCCACTTTACAGAAAGAGCAAGTAACCAATTCAAAATGAAAATCTAGAGAGAAACGAGGGGACCCACTGTACAGAATGAGCAAAAAACCAATTGAAATCGGCAATCTGGATATAGAAACAAACAGACCGATAATACAGAATGAGCAAAAAAACAATTCAAAGCTACAATCTAGAGAGAGAAACATATAAAAAGAGAGCTATTATATAGCAAGCAAATGAAATCAATTCAAAGCAAAAATCTAGAGAGACCGAGAGAGAAGGATGAATTGGGCACCTGGCAAAACACCTCTTCATCTGATATCTGCTCTGCCTGAGAACTTCTGGTAAGGTTTCTGTGATGCTATCTGCTCTTTTGAAGCTCGAAGCAGACGCCATTTTAATACCGTTCCTAGCAACAACAAAAAAGGGAGTTTTTGCAAACACAATTTGCGAATTCGAAACAAGGAGAAACTCCGGTTCGTTGCCTTTGATTTGCGGTAATGGTTAGCCATTTATAGGGGAGAAGAAGCTTCAAATCTCGCATCTTGTCTTTGTGTTCACATATTGGATTTGCTTTCCTTCTCAACAAGCCATGCCCCTTCAAGGAAGAATTTCCATGCTGGAAATGGGTCCACAAAAGTTTCATTCATAGACCAAAGAACATTCATTAAAAAAAATCGAGAATAAGAGAGAGAAAGAGGAAAGAACCAACATTTAGAGATAGAATGCATGCAAGAAAAGAATCCTTATTATACCTGGTCATTTTTCATGGTTAGCTTCAAAAATAAAACTTGGGTTTTCTCCCCGAGGATTTCAAAGCTCTTTTCTGAAAGAATGGTGGGTGGTGAGCGGTTTTTCCACCTTGCAATTCTTGAGCAATGGGTATTCTTTGCGTTGCTCTGCAACTTTGTGAAACCGTTGTGAAGCCCTTTGCGGCTCTGCAATTCAAAATTCTAAAGGAAATGCTAAAGGCAATACCCGCCAAAAGGGAGGACAATTGCAAAAGAGGGGAATGGACCCTGGTTTTTTGAACTTTCCTTTATTTTATGGGAATATACGTTGTTTTGAAGCTTATGGCGTAGAGAGCCTCTCTCGCTTACCACTTTTGCGTGTTTAAACTTCTGACATAATCAACTGAACCCTGTAATTTTCCTTAAAATCTCTCTCTCTCTCTCTCTCTCTCTCTCTCTCTCTCTCTCTCTCTCTACTCTCTACTCTACGTCTACTACTACTACTACTTACTACTACTACTTACTTACTTACTACTTACCTTACCTTACCTTA
>NW_006500031.1:428093-438131 GCF_000471905.2 Amborella trichopoda
GTACCTCGTCTTACCGTTACCTTACTTACGTTCGTTACGTTTACTTACTACGTACTATACTACTACTACCTACGTACTTACTTTAACTTACTACTCTCTCTCTCTCTCTCTCTCTCTCTCTTCTTCTCTACGAGAACGAATACTCGTCTCTCTCTCTAGAGATAATACTCCTCCTCTCTCTCTCTCTCTCTCTCTCTCTCTCTCTAATGAAAATGGAGAGGGTAAATGTGGTCAGGGACAAAGTTCACCACCCTCCACGCAAATCTGGACTCACTACCCGCTAT
The DNA here is from genome assembly GCF_000471905.2 of Amborella trichopoda. The sequence goes on from NW_006500031.1 coordinate 428,378, forward strand.
CTCCGTCAAAGCCTGCAATTTTGGTATTTTTTTTAAGATTGTTTCAGATTAGAGGAAGATAACGTATACTATGTTCCCGCGCGAGTCAATGTGCATCTACTCCCAAAGGAGAAAAGCATGCTGAAAGAACTCGTAGAAAGTTTAATAAAATAAAAGAGCAATTTAAAGGAATATTATTTCAGAAAATTTATCAAAATGCAATATTTAATATTCAAAACCCTGATTAAAAATACATATGATTATGAGTTGGAATGGTTAAAAATGAATAGATCGTTAAATATGATATGTTAGGTGCTTCTAGATAAATTTCCCCATTGCGGCATGCATCTTATTTATTTATTATTTAAAATTTACAAATATGTAAGTTTGAGGGGAGATGGCTTACGATATTAGTTTTAATTATTTTGTATTTTTTTATTTGTTTATTGGAAAATTTATAGAAAAATGCCCTTATATTTTAGGAATTTGAAGATAGACCTATGCATTTTATATTTCAAAAATTTATCAAATTGTATCTAAAAGATGTACTATTTAAAATTGTACCTATTTCTTTTTATTTAATTTTGAAATATCTATCAAAATATGCATGATAAAAAAGAGTTGGAAAAGATGAAAATGGGTAAAATGTCAACTAGGTGATAATTTGGGTATATGTTTAAAAAAAAAAATTCCTCATATTTTATGCTAAGTATTACTTTTTGGGAGCGTATAATATACTTCAAGTTTTATTTTTCTATATATATGATTAAGCTAGAATTTGGGTTGCATATACTTTTCACACATTTGAAAAAAAAAAAAATGAAATAAATCATTTGAAATAAATACCCATGAATCTTGTAGGGCTATGGTTATTTATATTATTGAAACATTTTTCTATTATCTTATAGGTGCGTAAGTATAGACACTCCAAATTTGAATTTAATCTAATACATAGAAAAACCTAAAAATAAAATACTATGCGTTCTAAAATAGTGAGCTAATATAGAAAGATGTGGTTTGTATAGAGCCGAGGCTCTAACCAATCAAAGTAAAGCGCACCTTCAAATAGCGTTGAGAAATTTTGTGGTATCAATACTGAAAATCTTTGTGATAACCTTAAAATATATTTTTATCTTTAATTATAAAATTTAAAGCTTAAAAAACAGTGTAGATCGAGCATATCTATGGAAACTTAAAAATCTTGAAAGTTGACAATCCAAAAATACATTGTAAGATGCACTATTTCCCAAACTTGAAATCCATTTTCTTTCTCATGTCCATGCATCTCGATGTCGAGATAATCAAATTGAGGATATTTGGGTATTAAAACAACATCTTCTTGTGAAAATTTTGAAGTGGGATCTATTTTGATTGTTTAGAGCCTCGGCTCTATATAAACTTTTGTCTTTAGACCATCTATTTTTAAGATTTTTATATATTTATAGATCTAAATGATTGTAATTATTATTTTTGTTTAAAATTTTATACTTAGATATGAAAAATAGATATTCAAATAATCCTAAAAACTTTTTACACCAAAATTACGTGTTATGATGCAATTTGGAGGTGCGCCTTAAATTGTTTAAGGTTGAATCCTTATACAAACCACACCCACTATCAATAATTAAAAATAAAAAAAATAGAGCTAGAAAAAAATATTCCACTACTAATCGGGTCGACTGTGGACTCGATGAGGTCAGGCTCTAGACCCATATTTAGATTTTGGACTTGATAGGTCCCTTTGACCTTGACCCAATCCAAGTTGGGTCTGGGTCCGGGTTTAGGAGTGTGTATGTTACCAAGTTCAGCTTAGATCTTGTCATATAGGGTCGGGATTTGAGTCGGGGTCAACCCGACCTAGATTATATTATTAAAATATAATTATTATTTTTTGTTTTTTTAGTTAAGAGATTGCCTATTAATAAACCATTTATCTTTTGCGCATGGAAGTTATAATCACTTTCACTCATTAAATATTGAATTGGATGGCTTGGGATGAGTCACGAGGTATGAATTTTTTTTTTTTTGATATTTATATCTATTTAATGGCACAACTACAATATCTTTCAAAGTTGCCATTGACGAGTACTCAAAATGAAGCCGCAGTTATCCTGAAAAATGTTTACCATAGTTTGATGAGTTTGGCTACTCAGTAAGTGATCATCATAATCCTAAAAATAATCATGGTTGAAAGATATCAATATTTTCCAAAAGGAGATATATTAACAGAAATGCATCAACAGTTTCACTTTCAATAAATACATAATTAAGTATAATCCGAATAATTGAAATGCATATAACACTTTAACGGTAGTGCATAATTCAAAGGATTTTACAAAATACCCTACTGGCGTCCCAAGTAGGTCACCTATATACCCCATCAGCGTCCTGATGGGTCCACTTAATCCCTACCGGCGTCCCAGATAGGTCCACTTAATCCCTGCATGTCCACTTATACCTCACCGGCATACCGGATGAGTCCACTTAATCCTTACCGGCGTCCCGGATAGGTCCACTTATACCTCACCGGCGAACCGGATGAGTCCACTTGCATACTTAAATTATTTCTAAATCTCTTTAAACATTCGAAAGTAGCAATATCATGTACTCAACATATCACTGAAATCATTAATATGAATTTCACTTAAACCATTAATAACAGTCACTCTCTATAACATTTCAAAAATAACCAATCAAATATTTTGGGCTCAAATTTAGAAAGGTAGCAGTTTGTAAAGGCATTCTAGCATAATTGCCAATTTAATATGTATAGAAAAACTCTTATAAAAATTCAAGAATACGGAATTATCACAATTTAGGGGATATCAATCCACAAATAAACATTTCACAACAATACTATAATCAATTGCAAAAATGTCAATTTTTTTTTTTTATAATAAGGCAGTCATTTGCACATGAATTTTACAATGTCTAAATATTCAAAACAGTAGAAGGAAATATCACAATTTTTTTACTAAAAGCAGAAATATCACATTTATTTCTAACAATAAACAAGAAAAATAAATAAATTTATTTTTCTAATTTACAGCATTCAAAATTTCTAACATAGATAAAATATCACAATTTTTATCAAAAAGATTATTTTTCAAAATAATGAGGTCACGTGCGCATAAAATGTATCGCGCCTAAAATTCATGATAATAAGCAGAAATAATTATTTCATTTTATTTTTAAAAAGAATGGATTATTTTTCGAGACAATGAGGTCACTTACACACAAATCTGATAAAATAAAGATCCTAGATGGAAATATCACTATTTATTAAAAATAGACTATTTTTCAGAAAGACGATGTCACTTACCTAAAATATTTGAAAGGGAGCTTCCGATAAAAATTCGGCTAGGAAGAGGAGCTCACTGTGTTTTGACCAAAAAGGGAAAGATTTCAAAAGTTTTCTAGGGTGGGAGTCCACGCCTCTCGTATTTAAACTCTTACTACACCTTATTATAATATTTTATTAAGTGACACCTCATAAATGAGGTGTAACCGTTACAATACCCCTTATATGCTTAAAGCCCACATCCACTTGACGTGGCAAGGCAGGAGCAAACAAAAGAAACTTAACCAAAAGATTTTGAAAACAGTGATGGTCCCTAAAGACCATCATGCTCATATAAATCATCACTTATTAAGAGTTTTTTTCTTTCTTTTTATTTTTATTTTTTATATGAGATTACATGTTTTTAAATTTAAGTCTTAAAATCCATCTCAAAAATAGATTTATTAAAAGGCCCGCATTACGACACATGCGGGCTTGGCCACATAGAAACTGGGTCCATATTTACAAGACCAAATAACATAATCAAGTTGGAGAATGATTAATAGGGATGAAAGATAAATGGTTAGAGAGAGAAATCACATGGTACATGGCCATTAGAGAGAAATTGCAGCAATACATAACCATTAAAGAGAAATCATAGGTACATAGTCATTAGAGAAATAGAGGTTTAGAGAGAGACAGGAATCGGCTGCAAAATTAGAGAGAGATTAACATGTAATAGGAGAGGAGAAAGAGCCCTCAATGGGGTGAGTTGAGAGAGTGAGAGATATGATAAGGGATTGAAAAGAGAAAAAACATAATAAAAAAAGGTTTTTAGAACATAGTGAATTGAGAGGTGAAGATATAATGGGGTTACAAGGGAAAACATGGTTAAAATTGTTTTTGGGTTGAGATGGTATAAAATGATTTGTTGGGACTAACTTTTATGGTCAAAAGTGAATAAACAAGGGAGATAATAAAATGAGGGGATACGGTGAAATCCTTAGTGGTTTTTTTATTCTGCTTAAAAGAAAAACGGAAGGGATATATACTATGAAATAAGATAAGGAATTAGGGTTTCGTACGAAATTTTCTCTTTATAATATAAGGTTGCAACTTTATACAAATTGTTTTGCTTTAAATAGAAGCTAAAAAGGAAAAAGTAGAAAAATTGAGCATTAATAAAAAAAAGGGAAAATTATAAATACCCCCCAAATTCGACTTTCTAAATATCTTACCCTCCAAAACTGTTTGTATACCACCCTAAACTCTAATACTCTTTTCTCTTATATTTACCCACTTAATTCAAAAGTCAATAATTCAGAACAAAAATATCTCTAATTTTTCTCTTCTCCCCCTTTTGGAGTCACGTGACAGTCTCTCTCTCTTCTCTCTCTCGCATAATGTGGCTTGTAATGCGGTCCAGCACCCAGTGTGTCGGACCGGGTGGGTTTGAGTTAAGTGCCATATCAAAATTTGTTTTGTGGTCTGGCACTTTTTTGCATCGGACCAAGAAAAATTTTTGTAGGGCACTGTATTATTAGAGAACGAGAGAGATAGTGAGGACATGGGTTTTTAGAGAGAGAAAAAGAGAAGATATGGGTTTTTACTTTGGAAGAGAGCGAGTATGGCTAAATAAAGGGAGTGTGGGTAGAGAGAGTCATGTGACTCCAAAGGGGGGAGAAGAGAAAAAGTAAAAGTATTTTTATCTTAAATTATTGACTTTTTTATTTGAGATGGTAAATATAAGAAAAGATAGTATTGGAGTTCAAAGTGAGTAACAAAAAGTTTTGGAGATAAAATGTCTACAAAATTAAATTTAAAGGAGGATAGGATGTCTAGAAAGTTGAATTTGAAGAAGCTATTTATAATTTTCCCTAAAAAAAATCGCACACTCATTTGGTATTGTCACAAAAGAATGGGAAAATATCAATCAAGGGGTTAAAACCCTTACAAAATTAAAAAAAGTTCAATAGATCACAAATTATATTTAAGGGTTTACTTTTAATTTACATTTCAATGAGGTACTTCCTGAAAAAATGTTAAAAATCTCCACGGTTATCCTCGTTTCGTGTTAGAGAACTCATTAGAGACACATTGGTAATTTTACTCCAAAATAAGCTTTAATAGAATGACATAAGTACCCCTGATTATTTCAAGTTAGAAGTTAAAAATAATTTATTTTTTATTTAAAATGAAAAACAAATAGAGATATTTATGTCATTTTCCTTATTATTTCTCATATCAAATACCGTAATAAATCATTTGTTATTTATAACTTCGAACAAGAAGATGTACTTTATAATTTTGTTAAGGCTTCTCTAGAGGTTAAATTACCAAAGTGGTATGTTAAATGATGTAAATATCATTATTGTTTATCATTTCAAATACCGAACAAACTATTAATTATTTCTAACTTCAAACAAGTAATGGCATTTTTGTTATATGCTTTGGCCATTTTAGGGGTAAAATTTTTATTATGCCTCTAATTGTTCAAGCTTCGTGTCACCATACAAGGGTAATTTGGGAACTTTTTATTATTGTTTATGAAGTATTTGATTGAAATAGAAAATTAAAAGTAAACCATCAAATATAATTCATGTTTTTTTTTTACCCCACCAGTGATTTCATAAAAGGTCTCAACCCATTAATTGATATTTCCCCTAAAAGAATTGGTCATGAAACTTATAGCTTTTGGGTTAAAAGTGGAGAACATGCACAACACACATGCATATCAAGGTTTTAAAAATTGTCGATTGAAATCCAAACCGTTAGATAGATGGTCCGGTTCCTGGGAGACTTAGATCACCGTATGTGGAGTGATTTCATTTTTATTGTATTTTAAAACTCTCTATGGTAATTGACTACATCAAATTGGCTTACCCAAATCCGAATTTCTGACCTTAATCGGTCCAACTATAACCAAATCGACGGGCCAATCCAATCCTATCCGTTCTTAGATTATGTATGAGTATTATACACTTGGAAATACGAAAATGGGTCTAGGAGCGTTTTCATTCACCCTGAACAGCGCCGGATTACAGCCAAAAATAGGTATGCTTTTCAGAGATATGAAATGCAAGTTAATAAGCTATCAAATGCGGGGTTTTTTCAATTCCAAATATCGCTAATTTTTTACATTGTCAAACACACCCTAAACCTGAAGAATTGTGATCCCGAAATCCTTAACGCATTTTATCTCGACACGACTTTTCGTCGATATCTGAATCCTTGATTCTCCTGCCTTCAGTGGCTTTTCGTAATGAGGTGTCCTTAGCCGGCTACCTTGCGAGTATGGGTGGCAACCGGTTGGGTATGGGTCGGTCTGCCAAGACCCGGACCCGGACCCGAATAATATTCGAGTCTAAAATTTGGATATGTACTTGAACCTGTCAGATCTCAATTATAATCTTCGAGTCCGGATCTGGTCGGATCTATTGCCACCTTAATGTTATGAGTTTTTTTTTGGTTAATAATATTTTTTGTTTATTTTTATATTTACCCTTTTTTTTTTTGCCAATAATAATCTAAATGTTACCAACATTGTGACAATACAAAACACCTAACGTGTGTCTAAAAACAAATGATTGCCATCCTATACCTTATGACTATGGGTATGGGTCGAGTTTAGCAGGACCCGGACCTAGAGTCCAAAATTTGAACCCATACTCAGAACAAAAATCAAGTATATCTATCAAGTCCCAAGTCTAGTCGGATCCATTGCCACTCGTACTCGTGAGTATATACTTTCTATTTACTCAGATAAAATTTTGAAATTTGAGGGATGTAATCCCTTCAACTCATATACTAAGTAAATTTTTTTTTAATATGTATTAAAAAAGTAACGTCTCAATAGATTGTCCAATTTTTTAAAGGGAAAAATCTAAATGTGAAAAACTCAAAATTCAAAAGGGAAAATCTAAATGTAAAAAACTTTAAATTCAAAATTTTATTTTAAACATAATCACCTAAAAATTCTAAAAATTCCAGACATAAAAATAATCTCCGAATCTTTTGGTTGAGAGGGCAAACCTCCGGCGGGTGGGTAGCAAGGGACGACTCCTCTCCTCCTTGAAAGAAACTACCAAACACGTGGCAAAAACTAGTCCGTTGATCCATGAAATTAGGGTTTCGGGTTTCAGAAAATTGTCTATATATGTCAAACCTTCTCCTCAAAAGCAACCAGTCTCACTTAGGGCTGTAGGTTTCATCTCTTGGCTGTCTTCGTTTTTGTAAGGTTTCCGATGTGTTTAGGGATTTCCTCAAAGCTTAGGGGTCTTCGCCCATTGGGGTTTCCTCGAGGTTCCGCGATTTCGGCTTGGGTTTTGGAGGTGTTTCCGAGCAAATTCGGTCTAGATTTTCTCTTCCCCAAGATTTAGATGTATTTCACTTTCTTCCACCTCTAAAAACTCGTATGAATCACAAAGATCAGCGAGAGAACAATCTATAAAGATTATATCTTTTTATGGCTTTTCTCTACGATTTCGTCTGAGTTTTAGAGCTACCTCCCCCGCAAATCGGGTCTAGTGTTTTTCCTTACTCCAGATCTAGAAGTTTTTAAATTTCTTCTATTTGGATTGTTCACTCGATTATCCTTTTCAAGCGTCGAAAACTGATTACCAGTTGTCTTGATTATATGGTAGCTGTGTATGAGTCGACGCCACATTTAGCTGCACTCCACCTCTAACTTCTAGATTTGGCCTCGTTTCTTCTTAAGGCGGCCACTTGGAGCTGGAAATATGGCCGCTGTTGTTTACCATTTATTTTCTCGTTTTTTCTTCCATTTCTTTTCTCACTGATGTTTTCTCGTTTTTTACTCCCATTTCTTTTCTCACTTATACTACGCGTTTTTTTCTTCCATTTCTTTTCTCTGATAATTTTTGTTGCAACCATTGCTGCTTCAAATGAAAAGTGTCATTTTTTCTGGTACTTGTTTGTGTTTATTGAAGTTGATGGAAATGATGATCCTTTCCCCATATGATCGACACTGATTCAAACAGTGCTATCTTCTCCCTCTGGGAGTTCCAAGCCAGGTTTCTGATCCCTTCAACTTATTATCGTCAAAATCATTGTTCTTGTCTTAATTTTCCCTGTCAAAGGGAGTTAAAAGGTTTAATCTTGTCTATGAGTTTTGCCCTGAATTTTCAAGAGTTCGCTTTTGATTTGCCCTGTTCGATTAGCGATCCCGATAGTTGCAATTCCAGAGTTGAATACCGTAGTTTCTTCAACTGGAAATGGCCGTCTACTGATCGTTTTTCAAATTGCGCAATGTCAATCCGGATTGAAGATTTTTTGAACTCTGTTTTGATGGATACCTTGCTTTTCAGAAGGTTTCTCGATCTGTTTCGTCACGGTTGAGGATAATGAGCGAATTGTATTTTAATTGTTATTATTTAGAGATATTTTCAAAAGAGGATGGAAATGATGATCCCTTCCCCAGACGATCGACTATGATTAGAATGTGCGTTATTTGTTCTCCTTTTGGAGGTCCAAGCCATATTACTGATCCGTCCATTTTTACCTATAAGTCTAAAACTGTTTTACCTCAATCATTATATTTTATTATCGCTACTATTTAACATTTATTTATTTTGTTTGATAGTCATTACCGACTCATTCAATTCAATAATTTTTGTGATTTGTAATGGTTTTTTGGTTTACGTCTGCGGATCATAGAAAACCGGTGTGTTTTAGGTCATGTAATTGGGGCAGAGCAAGATTGGGAATTACAGGTTACTCTATATTAGGGCAGAGAAAATATTGAGCACCTTATCTTAATGGAGGGTTAAGATTGCCTCAATCATACGTTTTAAATTATTTTAGCCCTCTATTTTGAATGGAGGGTTAAGATTGTCTCAATCATAATGTTACGTCTCTATATTATTTTATTTTTTATTTTTTTCTATTTTGTAAATCATTTTGACACATAAATTTTTGATGTCCAATCCTCTATTAAACTCGTATGAGCGAAAAATATAAAAAATATAGTTTAAATAAAATAAAATAACCAAATGACCTATGTAGGTCATTATATTTTATCAAAAAATATTTTTAATAGTTGTTATAGGTGCACCCAACGTTTTAAAAAACGTCGAGTCGAATCGGATTCGCTCGGTTCGACTCGAAAAATCGTGAAAAGGGACCGGATCGTCCAAAAAATCAGAAATCGTTCGGTTCTAGAGAGAACCGGACGATTTTGTACAGTGAATCGCCGATTCATTGTATGGAATCGGCAAGTCCGAACAATGAGTCGGCGATTTCGTACGGATTTTTTAAATTATTTTTTATTATTTTTTTTATTTTTATTTTTTATTTTTTGTTATCCATCATAGATTTTTTTGTAATACTTGATTGATTTTTTTGTAATCCATGATCGAATTGTTTTTGTTTTTTTTTTATCCATGATCGAATTTTTTGGTTTTTTGTAACCCATAATAGAATTTTTTGTAATCCATGATCGAAATGTTTGTTTTCTTTTTTTGTAATCTATGATCG
>NW_006500031.1:455685-486573 GCF_000471905.2 Amborella trichopoda
AGAGAGAGAGAGAGAGAAAGAGAGTACATAAATGAAGAAATAAGCACAAAACTTCCATTAGAAACAACCTAGAAACAGCAGGAAAACTTGATCGGAAATCACTGCACAAGATTTACTCCTACAAAGTATAATGCAAGGTACTCAGAAGTCAGAACAGCCATCCACCACCCATACTGAACAAGTGGTGGAGATGAGCAGCTGTGCCCTGGACAAACAAAACAGGGCCTAAAAGCTGAAAGAACATCTCCACTGTAACAATTATAAGTACTACGGAGCAGTAGACGGGCAAAGCAAGAACCCTACAAGATACTTGCCAAGAGTATGGAAAATTTCCTCATGCAATAAGAAAATGAACAATTACTCAAAAGAGCTGGCCATTGATATATGGAAGGAAAAGCCTCAATAACACTGATAACTCTCTGAAACCACTTACCAATAGAGACAGAGCGGGTGCAACGTGCATACCTGTTTGAAATTGCAACAGCTCAGCAATCATCTAACAAATTTTTTTGATTTATATTATTCATTTTACTGTTACTTTTCTCAGAACATGTTGAATAATGGGAGAACAAGTATGAAGCTATCATCAAACTTACGTATAGCACAGATTATTAGTGAGCGACTGGAGGCCATCGGCTGTGAAGTGATTCTCATCAAACAAAACATGGTAATGGGCAGGGCGGCTAGTACCCTGTTAGAGGGAGAAAGGATTACTTAGTTGTATAAAAACCACAATGCGAACAAAACTAGTACACACGATCAAGATGTGAAATATTCTACCCAAGTTTTACTATCATAGAAAACCGCAACAAAAACCAAACAAAGGGTATAAATGCGAGGAGGCAGAAGAGGGTACATGTTTCTAGATATGAGAGAGACTATTGATGAGAGAGAGAGAGAGAGAGAGATTATTGATGAGAGAGAGAGAGAGATTGAGAAAATCACCTGGATGCCAGCATGACTGCATAAGTAAAAATCAAATTCAGTGGGATGGCAGATCTTTGAATCCACCACAGTTCCTGCAAAGTGTGCAAAACATCGATGAGATCACAGAACAAAGCTTGAAAAGAATTTATGCTCACCACATAAATATATATCTCTATATCCAAAACATTTTGGAAAAATATAACTTCTCCCATAATAACACAACAATATTTTTTTCATTTGAAACTAAGTTTCTTCCACCTTTCCGTCTAATTCAACTATTTTTAATATAATCATGCTCCATTTTCGCCCAAAGTACCAAAGACAATTGAATATCCAAATAATGATAAAGCTACCAAAACAGAGAATCTCAGCCATATAAAAGTGGCACTTACAATGAATAGTAATATAGGTGGAATCCCAGCCATCAGATCTTTATCTGGTGGTTCAAAATACATGTCACTATCTGAATTTTAATCTTTTTTCTAGAAATCGGATCTTGATGAAGTTTTGGGAGGATATACTAGACACCAGCGTGCACCACATAAAAAAATAAAAAAATATACTTTCAAGATAATAAATGACCAAACCACCTCCATTATTTTTCAGGGTTATTTTCATCACTTCATATTTTGAAAATTATTTGTTTTATATGTTTTTCTCGTGCGCGCTTTTTTTAGTTCACACACCCAGAATTTCATTACGATCCGAAATCTAGAAAAAGATAAAAACTCAGATAGTGATATGTATTTTGAACAACCTGATGAAGATCTGAGGGCTGAGATTCCACCAATATTACTATACATTATAAGTGCCCAGTTATTGGCAGCTTTTTTCTTCCAATAATTACGATACAAAGAGAACCCCAAGAAGATAAACAACATACTATTCATCTTAATTTCTTTGACGGAAACTATTCATCTTAATTTCTTTTACGGAAACTATTCATCATAATATCTTTGATGATCATAAGCACAAACAAATGCAAGGCATGTCCCACATTCCAATAAAACAACCCTCTATAAAAGACACCATATCCATGTAAATTTTAAAATTAATATATATGCTGATGGTCTAAACTAATCAGGAGTCATCAAATAACTGCATACAACTAAAAAGATAAAACCTAAGACCTAATCATACCGGGTAATATATTTCCACTCTTGTCAGTCAGATGATGATCCTTATGATTGTTTGCAAATAGCCGAGTGTGATGCCGCTTTTGAACCACAACAAATGTCACAGGGGGCTGATAGTTTGGCTCAAGGGAGGAACATGCCTGCCATGATATAATAAATAAAAAAATAAAAAATTAACACAGTTGCCTATTGAAAATTATCACATCTATCGCATTATAGATGATTGCCAAGGCATTACCTTGCGAATAGCATCCAATTCATGAAACAAAACCTGGTAAAACTGGCCCTCGCTAACTCCATCCCTGCAAATGAGCACAGTGAAAACATATTAAAATAACATACATCAGAACTTGGTACCAGGACACGCTAAGGCACATATCCCAGCTATAACCTTGCTCATCGAGCATAATGCAATCAGCATTTAAATTAATGTATTGGAGGGAAAGGAATTTCTACCAAGTAACCTAGAATGCAGACTTAGAGATATCTAATATGTGACAATCTGAAAAGCCCTGGATTTAACAACCTTTTAACGTAATGTTTAAAACATCGTACCAGCTTTGAAGTAATCACCCAAGGAAAAAAGATTTTACTCCAAAAGATATTCTTCTCCATCTGGTGTACACGGTCAATTTACTATCGGGTAAAACCGGACCTAGGGTTAGTTTTAGGACCCCAAATTTTGGGGATATAACCTTTTAACACATAGATTAACCTCAATAACAAAAAAAATCCTAATTGCACCCTTTCACCCTTTAACCTTTTAACTTGGGGAGTAGTAGTACATGTTTTTTATTTTTAGAACAATAATCTGGTGATTCTAAGGTGACTACCAAATTTTTAGATTGAAAAAATCTTCCCAAGTAGGCCATCTGACCGAGGGATTAGTAGTACACTATGCTCTATACTTGCTCAAGATTTATAACATGTATCCAAGTGTTCTTAGAACATCCACAAGTAAATGTAGAACTGTAACTAACCAAAACCAAACAGGGGCAGTAATCAACAGGGCAACTTTGTCGTTTTTTAATCAGTCAATTTTAGTGATTTGGTAGGATAGAATGTTTCCAGAATGCACCTCATTGTTCGACCTTAAAATTTTCTCTTTTGTTTATAATTAAATTGCAGATGATTAACGAATAAAAGTTTAAGTAACTCAGAATAAACATACCTGTAGAAAATAATCCTCTGAGGCTTTTGCCCAGTTGCTCTCCTGAATGAAATGAGCAACTCCCTAACAAAAGGGGATAGCAAGAAAAAATCATTAAGTCAAAGACATCAAAGACACAAACAGCCAAATAATAAAAGAAAAATCAGCCCAAGCTGGCATTGCCAGTACAAATAGCCAAATAACAATGCAAAATGAGGAGCACACACTTGATCATGCCACCCGTCACAGTTCCACGTTGAGGATCCTGGGTGACCTTATAAAGATCTTGGATCAATTCTTGTCTGTGAGCTTGAGCACAGACCAATCCAGCATATTTAGTCACCTCTGGCCAGTCCTGAGAACCAACGACCTGCACAAGATACAATCTGAAGTCAATACTGAACAATGAACAACCAAAAAAGCAATGATTAGACTCCAGAGATCAGGACTGGCCTTAGACAACCCAGATCACCCATTAGCCAAGTTTATGAAAAACAATAAAATAACAACCATCAGCCATTAGACAAGTTTCTTTTTAAAGGACCCGCCAATTATATGAACTTGGCTCGGGTGCAATCTGATTTTCAAAACTTCGCAAAATAGAAAGGTATTACTCGATGAGAGAGAGCAATGAAGGGAGAGATATCTTACAGCAGCAATGGATGCGCTGGAATCCTCTCCTGGGTGAGGATGAGTGACATCAGCCCCAAATATTATAGTTGGAACGTCACTTACAAGTGGAATTCTCCTTGCAATCGCATCCACAAGTACAGTATTCCTCCCACCGACCTTTTTTATACAATGAAGAAATTGGGTCAATTAATTACCAGCACATTATTCAAATGGAATGGTGAAGAGAATAAAACAGAAGACTACAATGGGTACCTTAACATTGATTTTCAAAGCAACATTAGCAAGATACTGCTTGCTCATTTTAAATACATGCTTAGTTAAGCAGCATTGGGAGACCAAGCCCAAATCCGTCTCGCAAATTCTCTTTAGATCCCCTATAAGGTATATAAAGGCCATATTAAGAAATGGGAACAGGAGCATAAAACCGTCATAACGGATGGGTACAATGCATAATAAGTTGTAAAAGCCAGTGCGCAACAAGCCTTACATGAACAGAATGGTATTTAGCAGAAAAAATCAGAAAAGCACAATGATGGTTTGAAGTAAACAGCAGCTTTTACTAGAATAAGTAAAACAAGAAAGAACTTACTACAAAGATCTAAAAACAAGGTATGGGAGAGCATAAAAGCATTCTCAAGTCCAAAAAAAGTCAGTGGTGTATGCGGAAAAAGAAACAACCCAGCAAAGTTAGAGACTAATCATATAACAGATTACATTTTTTCTAACAAGGAGAAAGGAATGACTTTGAATCAACATAGAGGAAAATGATATGCAAATCTTCAAAGCATACACACATGCACAGTGAATGAACATACCATAAAGGGAACCATTATTATCAGGCAAGATTACAATCAGCAGATCTAGTTCTTTGCCACGAAGAACATTTGCTGCCTCCTGAAATCGGGATTTCAGAGTTCGCTCCACCTGATCAGGACGAGCAGAAGATACAGCAATAACAGGTTCTGGGTTGAATGTCTGCAACATAATCATCACACAAACCACGGATAATTAGAGAGGGAGACAACATAATCATCAATGCATTTCAATTGTAGATGGAATCCAAATTAAGCCCACTCAATGACAAGCAAGGACGAGAAGACAATATGCTAGTCATTAATACCATTCCCGAAATGTGACACATTTGAGAAAGCTCCTGGCAAAAGCGTTGAGCAGCACTGTCTTGAACAGTACGGGAGAAGTTTATACACGTCCAATTGTTTACAGTGCCTCCATTAACCATTTTCTGCAACAAAATTAAAATATCAGTCATTCCCCAAAAAAAGGTCCAAAAACATAAGCAAGAAATACCAAGGCACTGAAAGTAACAAAATAAGCCCAATATCACCCTGTTCATCATGTTCCATTGCCCAACTTGAGGTAGGCAATCTTTCTCCCTGCCGGTATCATGGTATTTAAGCTGCACATCCAATGTGGGGGTCACAAGAAAATATTAACCAATAGGTGTCATTAATAAAAAGAAAATAAAGAACTGTAGAATTTTATGAGAAGAGAAAACGTCAGAGTGAACAACTAACCCAGGGCGGAGGCAGAATGCGTGCTTCAATTGATGCCATTTTATCACTAATTTTAATACCGAACTCCTTTGCATAAGGGTCCTGATGATAAGAATTATGGTGCACAGTCTGCAAAAATAGTCTAGCATCAGAAACCAAAAAATTCTGTGTGGTCTACAAATAGAGACGAAAAGGAAAAAACAAAATCTAAAGATGGCATGGCAAAGTAGCCACTACACACATTGTTCTGCTTGTTTCAAGTGATGCAAAAAAATATTGCTGCCTATCCAGCCAAGAAATGTCTACAAAGACAAGTTCAAATTAGGGAATCATATCCTCTCATTAAAAAAGTGCAATTCACATCATATTGAATTTAATTGAGTTGCAAGTGTATTCCTGTAACCTTTTTTTTCTTTTATACTTCTGAAAATCATATCCCAAAACTATCGCAGGGAATTAAATCCCACACTGCATCAGGGATTTATATACTATAGAAGACACCTAAAATAATTGCAATTTCACATTATTTTCTATATCCTTCAATTCCAAATGTACACCAGTAACCTTTTTTTTAGATACTTCTGGGAATTACATTCAAAACCTATCACGGGGAATTATATTCCACTCTTCATGAAGGATTTTGATACTGGATAAAAGATGCCTTCAGAAGGGCACACTCAAACATGAATCCAGGGAGTTTCTTTCATATTCTAACAGGGAAATTGACAGGGATGCAAGGATTAGAGTTTATTGGGGCAAGATATGCTTTCGAAGTCATGCTTCCACAGGAACCAAAGGCGGACAGCATACAGAAACCAGAAGCAATTATCTCTATAATGAAATTTCACAAAGAAACAAGAAAAAGGAATAACCCAATAACAAGAAAAGGGAGGATAGGATGCAGAACAAGAGGCAAGTTTTTCCTGTAAGGATATTTCATGTATGGAAACAAGAAAAAAGAAAAACTCATTTTAGCTAGTCATCCTTTTTGAGTAACACAGACGTAATTCACCAATCAAAGATATAATTTCATAAAAATTAACTGTCGAAAAAAGGAACATAAACATAAACTAAATACAAAGCAACACAATACCCGAATAATAGCAAGCTCCCGGTCATGTGGTCGCTGGCAGGTCACTTTCAGAAGGGCAGTGATTTGTCTTTCGTTCAATCGCTTTGAGTATCGTTGGCCCTCAACGATTTGGCATACCTGTAGTACAGTACCAATATCGCACGCCATCCAATAGATAAAACAGATGATCAATTAAAAGCCAAGAAAGTAATAAATCTTCACCTCCATTGGGAGGTAATTTGGGCGCTGATGATTCCCGACTTGCAGACAAGGCCACGTAGTATGCCTAATGTTGAAGTCATACGTCTCCTGGAAGTACTGGACAACATATTTCATCGTTCCATTATCATCCACAGGGAACCTGTCATAAAATAAATTTCCACAAAGGAATCCATCAATCATGTCAATTAAAAAGAACAGATAGATTGACACTACATAGTTTCTTTTTATAAAGAAATAATATCAACCACTATGGAGTCAAGCATCAGATGGATTATTCCAAATTTTTAGTAAATTTAGGTATCATGATTCATGAAGATAACAGTAAAGAATCTTACGTTAACTCTCTTGTTGGCTGTGAAGTTAAACCCGATATGCGGTATTTGCGACGCATAGTGCCTCTGTGGGTAACCTCAACCTTCACACCTCTAAGAGCTTTCTTGATCTGATAGCACAAGCGAGCACAGTAAATAAATGGACCACAAATAACTGCAAAAATAGCACAGAGCTCTCTATTAGTTCACACTAGCACATTACTGAATATACTGACCAACTCAAAAAAAATCGAAGGAGTCACCTTGCGCTTGTTCACAGAAAATAAAATTCAGAATAAATATCCAAATTCAAGCTTTTTCTAAATCGAACTAAGACAACTAATTTTAGTTTTGCTTGCTCTTCTAGTCACTCAAATTGTTATTTACTTTTAAAATTTTCATTTTTATTACTTGTACTATCAAGTAATAAAAAATGAATCCAAAAAAAAAAAGTACATACGAGAATTAAGAAACCAATCTCACAATCTTTAAAACAAAATACCTTAACACGGTCAGCATCAGACAATGGCCTCGAGGTAACATCTCTGCCCAAAAGCTGAGTAACAAATTCGATAACAGGAAGTGGCTCAATGAAAGCAGTAGAGGACATATCTGCAACAAACTTAGTGTTAGAAACCAAATAAAAACTATAAAGACTACAGCAATAATAAAAAGCATCAAGGGCAACAATAGCATACCAATATTAAGCGAAAGACCCATTTGTGTGGGTCGAATACTCTGGTAAAACCCACACCAGCTCTCCAAACCCTCACCCAGCGACTGCCTTCTACCAAGATCAGGAGAATAGAATGAACGCCCAACAGGGGAATATCTACATCAAGATCAAGTCACACAGCATTCAGTCTAATGTATCAACTACCCAACACAAAGAAGCCATATACGAGAGGAGAAACCTTGAATGAGATAGACACAACACCAACATATCAAGTGCCCCACATGAAGAAACCATAAATGCGACAGAGAAACCATAAATGACACAAATATATTAAAGACAAGTAAAGGCAATGGTGAATTAGTAATGAATTACCTGTTGGTTGGCAATTCTCGCAAAACAATATCCAGAACCTGGAGGGCTTCTTGGGGAGCATCAGATTGTTTTCCGGCTAAAAATAACCCCAAGTGATGCAGGTCAGCACGAGCAGCAAACTTAATTACAAGCTTGAATTGCCTCTCACGTCTGCAAGATTAAAAACAAGTGTTAAAGAGAACTTTTCATATACAAGCTTATAGTATTATACAGCAAATAACCATAATTGTGAATTATGATCATTCAAAGAAAAACTTATGGAAATCAATTGAAGGGACTGCAAATGAACAACCTAAGAGTGCCCATTCCATCATCTTCATCCATCAGATTTATGGCAAATTCTCTTGAGGTAAAGGGGAGAGGTCCAGCAGTATAAAGACTCTTCCGACCATCATAAACTGGAAACCTCCTTCCCAAGTGAGACTCTTGGTAAAGTTTCACTAGCTGCTTCATAACTGCTCGATTCACAGCTCTCGAAGTAACCTCGGGTGTGATGGACACCTGAATTAAGACGGCCTCGTGTCAATCCCAATCATGGGTGGACTAATTAAAAAAAATCAATGTGCTCAATTACACTCTTCCAAAAAAAAAACAAAAACAGCAGCAGAAAAAGAATTATCTTTACATTGTAAAAGGAATAAAATTTACCAGAAAAGTTGGCATTAATTAAAAAAAAAAAGAATTGGAGTAATGTAATTTTTGCTCATTCCAATGCATAAAAAAGACCAATGAACACATACACCAAACTCTCCACCAACACCAATTCGTCAATACAAATGATGCACATAGTCAAACCAAATACAAAACATATATCAACATTGCTCAATACAATATATAAAGACCATGAACACAAACACCAAACTCACCAATGTCACCAATTCTTCAATTTCAATTTTGCAAACGATCAAAATAAATGCAGTGCAGGTGCTGATGAGATAATAAGAATCTCACTGAATGTTATCCAAGAGAAACCCAAGAGTTCAGTTACACAAACAAACTTCAGTTACACAAAGTAAGACTTATTTTCAGTTAAAAAATGTTACTTAATTCCACATTCTAAATACGGATGAATTGTACCGAAACATTTCATACCTATAAGAAAAAAATATATATCCAAGAAAATCTGACTTTACTGAATTTTAATACTGCACAATCGAACTTGCAAACATCAATGACATAGACAGTAAAAGCTCCACTATGACCCACTTCCGAATGTGAATGCAGCCCAATAGATGTCAACTGTCCATTTATCATAAATCCACCAAAAACTATACAATGAAAAGTAGATACCAATAATGGACAAAGACACCCAGCAAGTGAACCAAGGAAAGAAACCTTACATCATATTGGTGATAGTCCTTATCTGGCAGTTCCACAATGAAATGGTTTGCCTTCACCATACACCTGGTCCCCATCGACCCCTTCCCAGGCCTCGAAGGAAATCTCATGCTCTTGCTCGACTGGGGTGGCTGCTGCACAGCCTCCTCCTGTTTCACCAATGTAAGCTGCTGAACCTGCTCTGCTAACTGATGGGCAGAAGAAGACGAAGCGCCACTTTCCTGGGGCTCACCGGCCTGAGATGGTGTTTGTTGAAACGAACCAAACTGTTGCGCGTACATTTGCGGAGGGTATTGAGATGGTGGTCTTTGGGCAACAGCTTGGGGCAGATCGGGAACTGGGGGTCTAGCATATGAACCAGAAGGGCCCGAGGTGGGCCCACCACCACGGCCCCCTCCCCTCCTCCTGGCCCCACCACCACCTTGGGGCCCACCCATCTGGCCCCCTTGATAAGGACCAGAAGGTTGCTGGTAAGGGGCTCGAGGTTGCTGCTGATAAGATGGCTGCTGTTGATAAGGGGGCTGCTGTTGATAAGGGGGCTGCTGTGGATAAGGAGGTTGCTGACCTCGGCCCTGAGGGCCTCCTCGTCCTTGGTATTGCGGTTGTTGAGTATAGCCACCCCGGCCTGGTTGTAGGCCCCATCCCCTTCCTTGTTGTTGATAAGGAGCAGACTGGGGCTGTTGGGTTGGTTGTGAAGGGGGTGAGGGACGCTGTTGAGGAGGGGGCTGGCGAGCTTCAGGAGGGGCTTGGGAAGGAGCATCTGAACTCTCCCCAAGTCCGCTGGTTGGATCCATCGTCTTCTTTTTCCTCGGCATGGTTCAGTGAAAGGGGATTACACTTCAAGAATTTTGTTAGGTAGCAAAGTCTCAGAATGCAAGGAACTCAATCTGTGGTCATCAATATTTCAGAAAGCGTTAGAAACTCGTATAATTGTATCGTATTGTAATGAACAAATAGGAACCTGAGTAGAAAAGAATAGAGAGAGAGAGAGCAAGAGGATGTTCACATAACAAGCACAGAAAAATCACGGAAAATGTAGTTTCAGCACACTAGGTACAGAACACGTAGTAGTAACAAACATTTTATTAGTCATAAATCAGAAAATAGTCAAATCAAAAGCAAATCCAATCTAAATGGTAACTTGATATGGAAGAGTAAGTAGAGTACATATGTAACTTAATGACAAGCACATGGAAAATAAACAAGCACAATAACATAACATGTAAAAGTCTACTGAAATGTAAGCCTAGAGTTAAACCAGTCTAGTAAGGGTAGACGAGCAAGATAATAAACGTGGTCACCAATGACAAGCACATAGCCTATGAAGACAATAGAAGAACTTTCTAAAAGCAAAAATGAGAATGCACCAAGAAATAGAAGAAAACAGGAACCCAAAAACATCATTCAACAAAGAAATATAAATATTATATAGGAATCACAAACCAGAAAAGGGTAGAGAGCAAGATAATAAACTCAATGACAAACCCATAGACAATGAAGCCAGGAGAAGAACTTTTAAAAGCGAGAATCAGAATGCACCAAAATAAAGAAGAAAACCGGAACCCAAAACATGACTAAAGAAGAAAAAACTATATAGGAATCATAAACCAGAAACCATGACATCAAAAAAAGAATCACTTAACCCAGAAAATTGATACACACACGTGTGTGTAGAGAGAGAGAGATTGATTCACTCTCAACCCCATACAGTCAAAATCCAACAGTTGGCACTCAATGAAAAAAAGGAGAAAAGGGAAAGAAAGAGAGGAGAAGGGGACGAATTGAAGAAAAAACTACAAGGATCAAAAAAGAACAAAAAGAAAAAGAATACAGAGGTATTGTACCATTTTCCCGATTTCACCAACACCAAGAGTACACCTACTCGACATAGACACGGCATTTAATCGCATAAAAGCATAAGGTCCGATGATAATACTAACAAAAATAAAATTCAGATAGAAGCACTATAACACAAGAAGTAAACTAAAAATAAATAAAATTATCACATTACAAATGAACAGTTAAACCAACTACAGAAACAAAATAGAGACAGTGAAAAGAATGTTTAGTAGACAACTCTACACCAATTAATAAGGCAGGAAACCATAGAACCACATTACAAGAGAACACTCCAGTTGCATCACCCAGGAGAAAAAATAAAAACAAATAAAAAAAACGAATTTATTCTTTTATTTCTGAAGAAAGGTGAAACTCAATGCTACATCAGTACATGCTATATTACTACACTAGAGCATGAAATGACTACACCCATTTTCCTTAAAACTAAAATCACCATATACAAACCACAAAGATCTTGCAATATCACATCATGCGACACAATAAAACTTCACAAAGAAGATTGCTCAAAATGGATCAATAAAATATCAACATCAGACAGAAAAAACACTGGCGAAAAACGAAAGAAGTTCACCACATCTTACAAACCTAAACCGTGGGGAACCCAAGGAGTCACAGACTATGGAAACACTCGGCATCATGTAAAAAAGAAATGAACAAATATAATGCCCAGTAAATCTGCTCACCAAAAGGATAGACAGTAGCAAAACACTAGCACTAAAGTTGAACCAAACAATAATAAATCACATGAATCCAAAAATAAGGCACGTCAATAAACCATAACCATCAAATTAATACAAATAAAATGAACAGCTATTAATCCATTCACGACACGAATACATTTTGCTATTACAATCAACTGCATGCCAAAGGATTAACATCAACAAAACCCTAAAAATGAGTACACAAGGGACCCATGGCTACAAGTAACAGATTAAACACTTGTCAATGGGCACAGGAAAAACACAGTTAAAACTAAAAACTTGAGACTGATCAGGAATGCACAAGCAAGGAAACAAGGAGGAGGTAGCATCAAAACCCTAAGAGAAAACGGCTGCTAACAGTCTAACAAGCTACTCAAAACCCCAATCCACGATCAAAAGAAATCCCAACGCATGTACAATGGAAAAATCCTAGCTGACGAAGACAAGGAAACCCCAATAGAAACAGAACACTTTGAAGCTCAAATCAGAATAAAGTTATAGCTCAAAAACATCAGAGCACAACCCTACCCAAAAAATATATAACAATAAGTAGAAAAAATCAAAATGTACGAATAAGTAAAGGAAATCGGAAGAAAACATAGAACACCAAAAAATAAAAGAAAGACACTCCATTAAAACAACAATCTACAGTTGAAATCCCAAAACAAAAAACCAAAAAACACACAATCTTACTGTATAAAATAACAAACTGTTTACCTAAATCTCAGAAGAAAAACAAATTGATAGAGAGAAAAAGAGAGAACTGAATCACAAAAAGTACAGACTGAGTGTTAGTCAACAAACACAATAAACCAAATCTTGCTCATGCAAAACCACAAAGAAAATGAAAAACACAGTAGAGGTCGAGAAAGAAAACCTAAAAAGCTTCGACAAATATGAGATCAAACAGCCACAAAAGACATGGAACAGAAAAAAAAAATTACCTCCAACCCTGCGTTGCAGAACTACATCCCACCCACAACCCCAGCTTTAAAAGGTCGAGGCCTTTGAAAATACCGCAAAAACCTCTAATATTTCTTGTGTGACCTTCAACTCGTTGGAGGACTGAAAGGTCTCACCGAGTCTTCCGTACGCTTTCCGTTTCAAAATGGACTAAATTACCCATTTGTCCCTTCAAAATGACGTTTTGTGATCTCGAAATTATCGGCGTCTCTCCGTTTTCAGCGTTAGCACGGAAGTATTTTCGTCATTATAAAAGATTAATGGGTAACAATTGGGTAAATGGTGATTAATTAAGTTTAAAAGTGGGAAGTGCAAGGGGCAAATAGGAAATAAGATAGGGTTAATATAATCCCGCAGATATAAATGGAGGGGCAGTTTAGGACATTATGAAAACCACTGGTTTTGTTATAAAACCATTCGTTGGTTTTAAGAATTTACAAAATTGCCCTTCGCTCCTTTTAACCTTTCCCTTCCCGTCCTTTTGTCCTCCAAACCTACTTTTTCAAACACCGAGCGGTGGTTCTTGTTGCTTAAGAGTTAAGGAAGTACTTAGCTAATTCGAAATTTCATCGGCCACCTATAAATGTTGGCCTCTTAATAAATATATTTCTGATACGAATTTTAAGGTTTAATTTTTAACTACATGTAATCTCTAACATGTATGTCATGAATATGAATAAATAAATAAATTTAAAAATTTAGAAATAATATTTTTAATAAAAAAACATTTGGACTGTTAGTTTCCATTATTTTTAGACGGAACACCTACTTGCGTACATCTTTAAGATTCATGCGTTATACTTACTGAACCGCGCATGTAAAAATGCGGTTCAACCCGCATGAAAACATTTTCCATATCTTAATAACTGAATCTGAGAAATTTAGGGACCAAATTGTAGTTTAAATGTGTTAAATATTACTAAAACTAGAGAGAAAAAATTGCTTGTAAGTCTTTATAGATGTCAAATATTTACTAAACACAAATGACTGCCAAATGTTTATTAGATAATATTTGTACAAATGTTAATATTAGCATATTTCAACGAGCTCGAATATTGTTATATTTATGCAATACATATATTTTTCTTAATGACAGTCAGAATTGAACACCTTGTAAGCCAGTCGTGCCACATTTCGAAAAATAGCTAGAATATTACTACTTTTGTCATAATGTTAAAAGTGGCTTAAAAGTATGATCAACACGAGCATGCCGCGACAAGGAAAAATAATTAGGAGTTAAATTTTATGTAAAACTTGGCATGCATAGCCGAGTTGTGGATGATTTTAGCGAGGGTCAAAATGCTTTCTCATTGTTAATCTCATCTCTAATCACTTGGATAAAAAGAGGTGGTAAAGCTGAATCAATATAAAATTCGCCAGGAAAATAAAATAATAAGAATGCAGTTTAATAGCAAACATAACGGCAGACATAATCTTAATATTTTTATTATCCAAAAACAAATGAATGCATTGTGCCCAAAGAACTGTTACTTTTCCCGTAACATTAACCTTTAGTCCTTATACATCAAATATTTACCTGAACATACGTTACTTCCAAATTATTATTAGGTTCAATTTAGTTCTTGTATCAAGGCAATGTGATTTTTTATCCTAATGACAGTGAAAGTAGGAATCAAACGCCTCAATTTGTTAGAAATGCCACTGTTCCAAAAGTAACCCGAATTTAAAAGTTCGTTAAAAATGTTACCAAAACGTGTTCAAGGCGAGTACATCACAAGAAGGAAAGGTAAATAACAATTAATGTTGTTAAGTGAAACTTAGCATCCATAACTAACATGTGGATGGTTTTAGGAAATAATGGTAAAATCTTCTTTAATTGTAAATCTCGTAGGTAATTTTACTTATATGCAACAAGTTGGTAAACTTCATCAACATGAGCATGACTGTTACAAAAATAATAATGAGCCGGCAATGTAATGGCAAATAGAACTCTTTTTTTTGTATTTTCCTAAAGGGTGAGGTTTGTATGAAGTGACAACTTAAACAATAACGGTAAGGCACACCCAAAAAATCTCATTAAATGATGTATTTTCAATGCCAAATCTCTTATCATGGCCTAAAAGTCTATTTTTCACCTCTATAATGAAATTGAAAGGTGTGAAAATGGTACGAATCTTGTATATCTATGAGCATTTACAAATCTTGAAAAAGGATGGTCTAGATAATGTGGTACAAGATTTACTATTTGTAGGACTTGAAATTCATTTAGTTTTTGATATCCATATACATCGAGGTCAAGATGATCAAATGGATAATTTTCTAGTGACAAATCAACCTTTTTTCGTTCGGTGTTTTAGGTGCACCTTACTTCTATAGTATGAGGCTGACGCCTTTTATAAACTTTTTCTTTCCTATAACAAATCAATATATTGTGTCCAAACAGTTGCTACTCTTTCATGACATCAACCTTTGGTGCAACTATCATTTGTCAATTGAATCTTTTAAACCTATAGAATAGTGTGTAGTTTAAGCATGATGGAATTTCTTATCACTAAACCTGGCCAAAAAAAAATAAAATATCTTCTCAGTAATTCCTTATAAATGTAATATTTATGTTTACATAAATACCTTCCAAATTATTATTAGATACATTGTACAAATGCTAATATCGCAATGTGGATGAGCCCGAATATTGTTGTATTTATGCAATATGCCCATATATCTTAACAACAGTTAATGCATGAACTGAAAACCTTGTTTAGCTAGACACACTACTATTTGATAAATAATATGAATCTTAATTTTTTGTCAGCATATTAAAAATTGCTTGAAATTGCGTTCAACATAGGAAATAATGAGCATGCAATATATTAGCAAATAGAATCTTAACTTATGTATTTTCCAAAAAGAAATCAATATATTGCACCCAACATAGCATCTGCTTTTCCCATAACGTCAACCTTTACTGCATGTATTGTTTAATAACTGCATATTTCAAAACTACATTAAATGTACTTATTTCTAAACCTAGATGGGGAAAAATCTTACTGATATATCCTTATGGATCTCAATTATCCACATGATTGAAAAATTTTATCACATACATTTTACATATGTTAATATTAGCATTTTTGGATGAGCTCAAATATTGTTGCATTCACAAAATATAGCTATGTATCTTAATGACAGTCAATGCAGGAATCGAACACTAAGTTGAATATTCTTATTTTTGTTATTGATGTTAAAAAGGGTATGTAATACGAACTAATGTTGTTATGTAAAACTTGACATGCCTTGCCTAAGATATATAGGCGGTTTTAGAAAACATCATCATCACTCGAGCATTATCCAACTATTTAGGGTCGGCTAGGTAGTTTTAAAAAATAAGGGTAATAATCTCTTTAATTGTTAACCTTGTAGGCAATTGCTTGCATGCAAGAAGTCTAGTAAACTCCATCAACATGAGCTTGGATGTTAGAAAATAAAATAATGAGCATGCAATTTGATTTTAAATATAATTATATTTTATATTCACCAAATATAAATTAGCATATCATACCCAAATAGTTGCTACTATTCCATAACATCAACCTTTGGTGCATTTCTCATTTAATAATCTTTAAAACTTATAGCATAATATGTAGTTTAACCCTATTAAATTTTTTTTATCAAAAATAAAAAATATTTGCTATCAAGTCTTTGTAGATATCAAATAATATACAATTCACAATACTTCAAATTCTAAAGGTTAATGTTTTAGTAAGTTGTGAAGGATAGAATTTATTTTTTTAAAAAAAACTTACTTTTTGTGATATCTTGCTCATCAAGTAATGGTGATTGTGTAAATATCATTAAAAGACAAGGGGTATTTTTGTCATATTTTGAAACTTATTCTGAAGGATAAGGGTACCCGATAAATAAAGGTTTAGGACACTAATTTCCAAAATACCAATGTATTTTGATAAAAATTTCAATTGTCTCTTACTTAATGATTAAGTCACATATTAAATTAAAATTTTAAACAAAAAGTAATATTTTATAGTAAAAAATAAAATAAGGAATATGCATTTTACTAGCAAAGTAGAATCTTAATTTTTGTATATTTAAAAAATAAATCAAGGCACTGTGCCAAAATAGGTGCTACTTCCCTTGGACATCAACCCTTAGTGCATGCATTGTTTAAGGACCAACCTGCAATTTAAATGTATTATTTTTTTTATAAATAAACTTAGATGGAGAAAATAATCCTATTGGTAAGTCCTTATAGATACATTGTACAAATGTTAGTATTATTAACATGCATGGGTGAGCCAAATATTGTTGTATTAGGCAATATAACTATTTATCTTATTGGTAGTCAATGCAGGAAATGAACACCTTGTTTTTAGCTAGTGTAGACACCCATACTGAGGGAATTGTAGGAAACTATAATTTTCGAGAAACAACGCGAATATTATTATTTTTGTAAGCATTTACAAAATAACACAAAACGTGTCCAACATGAGCAATCATGACAAGTAAAAATAAATAGTCATGTAAAACTTGGCATGCATAGCTTAAAATGTGAATGATTTTGGTAAATAATGGTTAAAATCCTTCTTAATTGCTATCATGTAGGTATTTGCTTACATACAAATTGGTGGTAAGATCAAATAAATAAGTTTGGCTGATAGAAAAGAAAACAATAAGCATGTAGTTTAATTGTGAATAGAATTTAAACTTTTGTATTTTCTAAAAGTAAATAAATATATTGTGCTCAATAGTTGCCTATTTTGCATAACATCAACCTTTGTTGCATTTGCCATCCAATAATTGAATATTTAAAACTAATGACATAACATGTAGATTAAAATATTAAATTTATTATTACTAAACCTAGCAAAATAAAAAAAATCCGACTATCCAAATTATTAGTGAATTTATGGCACACATGTCTAAGTTATAGAAGTTTTTAACAACCAAGGGCGAAATTCCTTTTTGCTTGTTAGTGGTTAATAGCTTAAATGTGATTTAGCAAACTCTAATGAACTTTGGTTTAGCTGGTAGAAAATAAAATAATGATCAAGCAATTCAACAACAACTAGAATCTTAAATCTATTATTTTCCAAAATAAATCAATATATTGTACATAAAATCAACCCATGTTGCATTTATTGTTTATTATGATAGAAAACAAGGACATAATGGTGGTATCATGGGTACTTCAAAAATCATCCTAATATATTTACCCATAAAATCATGGGTACTTCAAATAAAATTAAATATATTTTTAATTATCTTAAGGGAAATGACCTTGTGAGACCCTCCTACACCCATGTATGCAGGACCTCGAATGATTACCATTAAATTTGGCACAAATCTCTAGAAAAGTCAAATCCCACACCCATCTGACAACTTTTATAGAGATCTGTGCCAAATTTAATAGTGATCTTTTGGGATCCTACATACATGGGTGTGGGAATGTCTCATAGAATCATTACTCTTATCTTAATATAGATACTTGAATTGTCCGTTCAAATCTTGATGAGCCCCTTAAAGATGTCTTTTTATTCATCTTCATCATGCATCAATAGACTTGATTTTCTTTCAATTTATAACAACATCGAGACATGGGATTCCTACTATTGTTTAGGATTTTTGAGAATCCATGATTTCAAGATCTATGAAAGAGTAATCAATAAATAATATCAACCTTAAGTTTATAAATTATCTTAAGGGTGAGGTTTATTCTATATGTCCACCTTAAACAATCGAACTAAGATGCATTTTAGAACTCCATTATAAGATGTAGTTTAGGTGCTGAAAAAATCCATTTCCACCCGTAATTATAAAATTTAAAGTTCTAAAAATAGTATAAATGAATCAAAACAATAAAACCTTGAAAATAGATTGTTAAAATAATGTGCTACATGATGCACTATTTACAGGACATTAAGTCCCTTTTTTCTTTCTCACATTCATGCATTATGACGTTGAGATATTTAAATTGAGGGTTTTTGAGGTGTACATTACTGAGAATAATGCTAACACCTTATATAAACTTTGTCCTTCTCTTAAACTTCATGTGAAGGTATGTAGTAGAAATAGTTTAAGATCAAGCTAAGAAATCCATAATTATTTGAGTTATTAAAATATTTAGTTTATTCCCATTGGAGGTTTCTACTTCTGGTTATAATCATTTGAATATGTCTGGACTTTCCTATGACATGCATAGTTATCTATATTGGACAATATTAGTAACAACTTTGAAATTTTAATAGTAATAATATAAAATAAATATCTCTAAAAATTTATTTTCCTTGAGCAACCCTTCACTTTCTCTTAGCAAGTGCTTGGTCATGGAATGTGCACTATTAAATTTTTATATTTGATAAATTTAGGACACAATGGTCCCAGACAAAATTGGGGGATATTTGGGCATGCATGGAATAATTAAAAACTTTTCCATATATTCATAAAAAAATTATAGCAACAAGGAAATAAATAATTATCTCCAATAAAGTTTGCTTGAAATGGTGCTTCGAGGCATCTTCAGGCACGAGGCTTTCCTAATTTTAATGGTAGATTCATCTCTCTCTCTCTCTGAAGTATTGTGAGAATTCAAAAAGAATTTTCCTTAATATCGAGCTATTTTAATTCAAAATGTTTAAGAAATAATCTTAACTTTTCAAGGAAAAATCAAGTTATCAACATAAATATATAACTTACATAATTATACATGCAATTTATATAATCCAATGATTTAAAAGATGCCATCCGGTCCGACTTGAGAATCATCACCCCATTCCGATTCGACTTATATATAGAAAACGAAAAGTCTAAAAAGGAACATGGGGTTCCACATAGTAAAACGGCGATTTTCTACAGTAAAATAGGGATCCAGACTGCCGAATTCGCCTATCCATACCGGTTTTTCGCCTATTCACTATTTTTCAAGTGTTTTTTCGCCGGTTCACTGTTTTTTTCCATACAGTAAAACTGCAATGTGGACCGCCGATTAATCGATCTGGACCGATTTTTAGGGTGCCCGATTCAGGTCACGACCTCTTTTTTAAATTAGGCTTTCTTCGATTAAGAAGAGCTAATATCTAATATCTTCTACACACAACCCAAATTATATATAGGATTTTGATTAAGAAGAGCTCGAGAATATAGTACTTAACAGCCGTAAGTTCGGATGACATTAGTATTTGTATTCAACGATTAGATTGGTAATCTCTATGCTACAATGAAGCATTCCCACGCTCGCTCTCTCTCTCTCTCTCTCTCTCTCTCTCTTGATATATACTAACCAGAGCATGCTTGTAGGATGCCCACATGGTATAATCATCATTAAATATGATTTCAAATATTTTGTTTCGGTTGTGTAAAAAGATCAAGGAACATTGCCATGTGAAATGAAGTGGTGTTTGGATATTTTTAGGAAAGCTTTTAAGGCTGTATAGTTAATTGATAATTGAGTCAATTTTTCTAGCAAAGTTGTTGTTTGTAGTTTTGTACATCAATATTCAATTTAGGGCTTTTATTAGTTAGTTTTTTGTTTTATAAAGTTATCCCAAAAAGGGTAATTCGGGTGATCAATTCGATTACAACTGAAAAGAAAAGTGACTCCTCATAAACATGAATGCATTAGTTCCAGGCTTGGACAATACATTGTTTGGGTCCAAGATTTGGACCCGGACCCGAATAGTGTCCAAAATTTGGATCTGACTTAATACGACCCGTCAGGTCTAATTTTTTGACCCATACCTAGACCTGAATTGAGTCTACCCCTTGGATCCTAGGTCGGGTCCGGGTCCTATGCCACACCTAGTGCCGGGGCCACATTTTAGGTGCCAAATTTATAGTTCAAGTGTTTACGTTGAATACCACTTTGGAACTACAAGCATCGGAGTACCTAAAAAACACCATTATTTTAAGAGATCATGAAAATACTGACTTTCATTGTACCTGCAAAACATTGATATTTTGTTGCAATTTCACAGCACATTGATCAAAACTAACTTGCGTCGTCCTAATTGCAAAATGAAATGATATTGTCAACTACTATTAATATACTGCTTGAAACCAAACAGGTAGTATACAGACTAAAATGGATGGTGTTCGAAACTTCGGATGCTCACCCTTTATTCCTTCTTATTCGAACTATATGCTATTACAAACACAACCACATTAAAATCAATATATTTTCTGCCACTATGGTTTATTGAAATTAGATAGAGCGATTTAAAACTCACCAAGGCGATTTGGAATCACTCAAATTGGCTTTTGATTGGGAATCAAGGGCCTATTTGGGTACCTGGATTTTAAAACATGGATTCTTAATATCTTGGATATTGTAAAAATCCACCGTTTGGATTGTTTAATGACTAGGATACTTAAAATCAGGAAAATCAAAATCATGAAAATAAAACCTACTTTTCTATGATTTCATTTCCACACCAAAACCTATTTTTTTGCATTTTCAAGGTCCATGGATTTCACTCATTGGTTCCCTCGACTCAAAGATAGAGAGTATTTGGTAGGTATGAAAATTTTAGAGAGAGAAAGTACCTAAAGTTTTTAAAGAGATAAACTATATCAAAAATTTTAGCGATAAAACTATCTCAAATTTTATCTTTTAGAGAGAGAAAGTATGTTAAATTTTTAGAGAAAGAAAATACTATTTTTTTTTTAAAGAGATGAACTATATCAAAATTTTAGAGAGAGAAACTATGTCAAATTTTAAGTTTTAGAGAGAGAAAATATGTTAAATTTTTAGAGAGAGAAAGTGCCAATTTTTTTAGAGAGATAAACTATATCAAAATTTTAGAGAGAGAAACTATATCAAATTTTAAGTTTTAAAGATAAATTATCATATTTTAGAGAGAGAAAGTACATGTAACTTTTTAAAGAGAGATACTATCTCAATTTTTTTAGAGAGATAAACTATTTCAATTTTTGTAAAGAGAGAAACAATCTCATATTTTAATTTTTAGAGAGAAAACTATATCGAATTTTAGAGAGAATACCTAAAAAGATTTAGAAATATAAACTATCTCAAAAAAAATTTAGAGACAGAAACTATATCAAATCTTAAGTTTTAGAGAGAAAAATTATTCTTAAAATTATATAGAGAGAAAGTATTCCTAAACTTTTAGCGAAAAACTATTATAAATTTTAGAAAGAGAAACGGTAAAAAAAAAAATTAGAGAGATAAATATCTCTTTTTTAGAGAGATAAACTATTTCGAATTTTGAGTTTTAGAGGGAAACTATCTCGATTTTTGAATTTTAGAAAGATAAAATATACAAAAATTTTAGAAATAGAAATTATATAAAATTTTAGAGAGATAAATATCTCTTTTTTAGAGAGAGAAACTATCTTGAATTTTGAGTTTTAGAGGGAAACTATCTCGAATTTTGAATTTTCGAAAGAGAAAATATAAGAAAATTTTAGAAATATAAATTATATCAAATTTTAGAGAGAGAAAGTACTTAAAATGATTTAGAGAGATAAACTATCTCAAATTGTTTGGAGAGATAAACTATCGCAAGATTTATATCTTAGAGAGAAAATGTATATTAAAATTTTCGAGAGATAAACTATATCAAATTTTAAATAGATAAAGTATATGAAATTTTTAGAGAGAAAACAATTTAGAGAGATAAACTATCTTAAAATTTAAGTTTTAGAAAGATAATGTATCTCAAATTTTAACTTTAAAGAGAGGAAGTGTATCAAAGTTTAGAGAGACACTATATCAAATTTTTAATAAATAAACTATTTCAAAATTTTAGAAAGACGAACCATATCAAATATTAGAGAGACAAACTATCTCAAAATTTTTATAGATACACTATCCTAAATTTTGAGTTTTAGAGAGAGAAAAAGTATATAAAATTTTTAGAGAGATAAATTGTATCAAGTTTTGTTACTATAACAATCCTAAACTTTAAAAATAAAAAATAAAAAAAAAAACCTTTTACCTTTGATGGTCCATACAGATAATGTGGTCCCTAGAAGCCATCATTTTTTTGCTCTTTTACCTTCACCTTTTGTTTCTTGTGCCACCGTCCTATAGGGACGTGGGCTTTAAGTGTTAATGTAACACCTTCTAAACACCTCATGAATGACGTGGGTTAATAATATATTATAATAATCTTTTTTTGTGTGTGTTTAAACAGAGGAGAACAACCGTTGAGCCCTCTTTATGAATTAAAGAATGCAGTGAACTCTTTCCCTCTAGCCAAATTTTATCGAAAGTTCACTCTCAAATATTATTGGTAAATGATCTCATTATTCTGAAAAAATAGTATGTTCACCATTTTGATACTGTAATTTTATGCGCATATAGTATCTTTTTTTTTCTATTAAAATTATTATTATTAGAAAATTAGACATTGTAAATTATTAAAAATAAAATTTCTGCCTATTATTATGACTTTTATACACTGTAAAATTTATGTGTAACTGATGTCATTTATGGTAAAATCATTATGTGAAAAATTGATATTTCTACAGGTAATTATAATACTGCCAATACTGTGAGATTTACGCATTTCTGCATTTAATTGTATTTTTGTTTGTCTGTTAATTTCAGATACTATAAGCTTTACCTATTCCTGTAAAATAAGTAATAATGAAATTACATTCCATAAAATTGTGAGATTTATGTGTTTAACCTTGGATTTCTATAAAAGCTCTTAAATTGATAATCGACTGCCTATGGATTCCATTTCAAATATACTTGTTCGATCTACTACCTTTCTGCAATTTTTATCCAAATTATTTGATTGGTTACTTACAAATATGTCAATGAAAGTAATTGTTAAAATTGTTTCAAGTGAATTCCTGTTAATGATTTCGACGATACTTTGAATATACGATGTTGACGTTTTCTGATGTTAAAGAGTTTCTGAGATAATTTAAGTATGTGTGGACCTATCCGAGACGCCGATAGGGACCATTTGAACTCATCCGGTATGCATGTGAGGTACGTTTGAACCTGCAGGGATTGTTTGGTCCTATCCGGTTATGCCGCTAGGGATTATTTGGACTCATCGGGACGCCGGTGAGGTTTGTTTGGACCTGTAGGGATTGTTTGGACCAATCTGGTTAATCCTGTAGGGACTATTTGGACTCATCCGGGACGTCGGTGAGGTATGTTTGGACCTGCAGGGACTGTTTGGGCCCATCCAGGACGCTGGTAGGGTATATAGGTGACCTACTTGGGATGCCAGTAGGGTATTTTGTGAAAGCATTTGAGTTATGCATTGCTGTTAAAATATTATATGCATTTCAATCATTTGGATTATGTTTAATTGTGCATTTCTGAAAGTGAAATTGTTATCCATAAATACTTTTTGTCTCGCATTGTTTCTAATAGACCTCCCTTTTTAAAAATGCTTACATCTTCTGACTATGATTATTTTTTAAGACTATGATGATCACTTACTGAATAGCCAAACTCAACAAACTATGGTAAAAAAATTTAAGGGTAATTGCAGCCTCCATAGTTGAAGGCACAACAGGACTAACTTTGGAAGAAGTCATAGTTATGATGAAATTTTATCTTTGTGACTTTTGTTCAAATTCACTATTGTAAATTTTGTCCTCTCAACAGATGTATATCTAAACCCTCATGTTAATACTAGTTATGAGTAGACTTTGTACATACATTTAGAAATGAAAAAATCTGTTTAGGGCAATTAATGGTGAAGTATAAAATTTTCGTTTTGTTAAAGATAGACTGTTACATCTCAGGGATTCCAGTGTTATAAATCTTGGGATGTCACCGTTACCAAACAATGGACATAGAAGTGATTGCAAGGAATCCATGAATTTTGTATAGTTTATCCAAATAAAAGATTTGAGGAATCCATGACAAAAATCCTTAATATTGAAAATCCATAGATTTTCATGGATTTCAAATATCTAAGATTCCTAATTTCCTCCTATCCAAATGGGTTCTACGGGATTTCAATTTGAGAAATCCAAGAATTTCCCTAGTTCTCTCAAATTTGAGATTTTATTTTACTACTTTTTGTTAGATATGGCCCGATCCAGCTTGAGAATTCACTTAGGCAAACCAAGAGAATTGGAATCGAACATTGGAAAGTTGGAGCCCAACTCTAGTTTTTTGAGCCCCGGTTCTTCAACCCTTTTCATGCGAATTTACTTTGAGTTTTGGTTAAAAAAAAGGAATTTACTTTGAGTTTTTAATTTTTTTATTTGCATGAATTTACCTTAATTTTCTTAAAGAAAAGTATAGAATAAATCCATTTGTATTTAATACATGGAGTTCACAATTGATCTCATACCATTAGATGTGAAATTGGGTGGCTTCATTCTTAGGCTCAATATTAGAAAAAAAAATAAAAAAAATTGTTGAAATACCCAAGCTAATAGATTCTGACCGTTAGAGGTAATTATAACCTCCTTATATTGAAGGTAAATAATATCATAATATACACTCCCATTTATTAAAAGAAAAAGTTTATATAAGGTTGCAATCTCGTACTATAGAAGTAAGATGTACCTTAAAAGCCAATAGGAAAGAGTTTTTCAAAAGTTTAAAAGCCTTCCAATTGATCATCTGGACATCAAG
Source organism: Amborella trichopoda (assembly GCF_000471905.2). Next base: position 481,111 of record NW_006500031.1, read on the forward strand.
ATGCATGAATGTATAAAAAAAAAAACAAAATTTAAAATCCTTAAAATAATGCATTTTGAACAAGTTATTTGGAACATCTATTTTCAAGATGATGCAACATTATTGGAATTTTAAATTTAATAATTAGCCTTGAAGAGAGATTTTGAAGCCAACATGGTGTTCACAACGCATAAGCTACATCTTTCAACAAAATCTAGAAGTACGCTTTACTCGTACAGTATAAAGTGGGCACCTTATGCATACCTCACCTTATAATAATTCAAGTGAATTACGGACAAACACAAAAATAAATACTAAAATATAAAACGAGTCATTTTGGGGTTAAAACTATTCGGAAAGTCCTTCGACATGATGTTTTTTATTTTTTCAAAAATTGCATCTGGTCCGAGGATACCATCCTGGGACCTTCTTCCTTTTTTTTTTGAATTTTTTCGATAATAAGGTTGTGCCCTAATATATAGGGCAGTGACCAGCTAACATCATACCGCCATCTATGATGTTTTTCAAAACGGTCATAGGTTGGCATCCTCAAACTGCAAAGACCGACTTTCTTAAGCATTCAAAGGCAGTCTGAGTTGCCCATTCTACGACTGCCTTCTCTGGTGCTCTTCTGGGTGATGGCAGCTTCGAACCGCATTAGCTCATTTGTTTGCTAAGAAATAAGGCGGTTTGAGAATGCCAACACCCCGGACTGTCTTTCGGACTAAGCATTGCCCCTCGCACTAGGGCAATATGAAGACCAACCTTTAATATAATATTAGCCCAAAATTGGCCATTTTGTAATTTCCTCTCTCTCTTTTTTTTCTTTTTTCTTGTGTAATAATTTATTCCATGGAATAAAGAAAAGAGACCGTTAATACATCAATATCGAAGCCATGGTGGAGTTGTTTTGTTTTTCTTCCACTGTATCGTGTGCGTCCAGGGTGAAGGTGGCCCCATCGTTGTGCCAAGCGCGTTGAACTTCCATTCGCACGCGAGCAACATCGTCCATGTCAATGATGTGGGCGGGCGATGTTTCTCTCTCTCTCTCTCTCTATAATGTTAATCTCCCTCTCTATCTCATCAACTAGGTGGGGCCATAGTCGTAGTGGGTCATCCTCTCTCTCTCTCTCTCTCTCATGCCCTCAACAAGTCATTCTTCCACATGCAAAATGCCCCCCTAAGGGCAGGTTCTCTCTCTTCAATGGTCGGTCTCTCTCTCTTAAACGGACTAGAGTTGTGGTGGTGGTATTGTTCTAGAGAGAGAAAATGTGGCCTAGGGCTTTTCGCCTTTTTGGCCTTGTTGAGCCCCGACGAAAGTTCACATGCTTGGCCACGGTGCACCTCCGTAAAAGTGACCCCGCATATTTCCCACTTTTGTCAAAGAAGAACACATTCTTTTTCCACTTTCCCCGTAAAAAAGAAATCGTAATATTTAAGAATCTCGATTATGTATATTTACTCTACTTCTTTTTTCCTAGGTTTTGTTTCTCCATGTAGTTAGCTTCTTAGCCCATCAATTTATTAATACCGTTGACTATTTTATATTATTATTATTTGTCTACAATGCATTATAATTTTATATTTGGAAACCGTAGAGGGAAGAGTTTATATAGAGCCGAGGCTCTAAACAATCAAATTAGAACCTACATCAAAAATTTCACTAGAAAAAGTTGTTTTGATGCCCAAATGTCTTTAAACTCATCATCTCGACATCAAGATGCATGGACATGAGAAAAAAATGGATTTCAAGTTTTGAAAATAGTGTATTTTAAAATGCACTTTTTGGGCCGTTACTTTTCAAGATTTTCAAGTTTTCATAGATCTTTCGATCTACACAATTTTTTTAAGATTTAAACTTTATAAATAAAGATGAAAGTATATGTTACTGCTATCACAAAGATTTCCAATATCGAAATTATATTTTTTTACACTATTTGAAGGTAGGCTGTAGTTTGATTGTTTAGAGACTAAGCTCTATACAAACCGCAACCAACCGCTTAAAGGCTTGTGATTTTCTTTTTTCTTATTTTCTCTTTAATTATGAGGGAAATTATCGCAAGGAAATTTGTCAAAATATCAGTATTGAGTTTTTAAAATTTGTTCCAATCGCAACCATTCCAACTCAAGACCATGTATTTTCCAAAAGGTTTTGAGATTAAATAAAAAATATGGCTAAAATGTTAAATTGTTCATCACTTGTAGATAGTATCATAAATTTCCCTCACTAATAAGTATCTTTTTTGGGGTTATTTAAAGAAAATTCCAAAAATTTTTAGTTTCATATTGATATCCTTTTTTTTCATCTATTTTATTTTTCCACAATACTCTTTAGTTCGATACTCTCGGTTCCACATCGTATAGAATATGTTTTTATTTTTTATTGCAGAAAATACTTTTTGGTATTGTGAGTACCAAATATATTAAGGACCTGGTTTCTATGCTGCCGGGCCGGCCCATGTAGAAATATGGGCCAATTAATAAATCTATTTTTGAGATGGAATTTAAGACTTAAGTTTTAAAGACATGTAATCTCTAAGATGGAGATCATGAATATGAAAAAATAAATAAATTTAAAAAACTAGAAATAATAATTTTAGAAAGAAGCCATTTGGATTCCGATGATTTACACTTTATGGACAACATATGTAGAAATGTGGTCCGGCCCGCATCAAATTTTTTTCCATATATTAATGCCTTTAATAAAATTCAGATCTAAGAGTACCGAACATATTTATTCAATTAAATGTTAAATTTGGTAGTCTCACAATCTTTCTCTTATGTTGGACACTAAGAATATCGAATTATTATCTCTTGCATCCCGTACTAAAAAATGCTTTTTTGGAAAAAATAACTTAAAAACTTTTTGGTGAGTAACGAAATAAATGGAATTTTGGAAAAAAATAAAATAGACACAAAAAAGAATATTAATGTCAAAGTCAAAACTTCTCAAATATTTTTAAGAGGTGAGGTTTATATAAGGTGCCCACCTGTAGGAGTAAAAGGCACCTCTAAAATTTACTTAGAGATGTAGTTCGGATGTTGGAAACATTAGGATGACTTAAAACACTATTTTCATCCGTAGTTTGAAATTTAAAATTTAAAAAATAATACAAATCGAGTAGATTTATAAATATTTAAAAATCTTAAAAATAGGTTATAAAATGCATTGTTTTTACTGACTTGAAATTCCTATCTTCTTCATATCTACATATTGAGATAATCAATTGGAGAATGTTCCAACATCAAAACACTATTTTATGAATGATTTTTAAGGTGCACCTTACTTCAATATTATAAGGTGGACACCTTATATTAAACTTTTGCTATTTTTAAAATATCCCAAATGATCAAGAAAATAAGAAATTATTGATAAGGGAAAGACATTATTACGAGAAGTTAGGAGCACAATAATTTAGGTTTAAGCATGCAAGGAATCTTTCTTATAATTTATTGAAGAATCCGGCTGTGAATAAGGATTCCAACGGTCAAGATTTGATCTCGGGCCACTAGCATAGGTGATGGGAATCTTTCAAGTTTCGATTATTGTTTCGAAGTTTCGGTTACATGTCGGCATTGAGGGACGGTCCAAAGAGGCCAAGCCAGGAACAAAGTCTTGAATTAAAATTTCTTGCTTTATTTTAAAAAGTGTAAAAAGAAACAAAATACTACTTTATATCAAAAAATGAAAAAAATATTATTTTTTGCATAAAGAGGCTAAAAGATGAACTGTTTTGACATTTAGCTCTAGGTGTAATATGATAAATTTAAAAATGCATTTTGATGTGTCATAAATTTTTAGGATTTGATCAAAATAATGTTGGGCTGTTTGAAATTAAATAAAAGATGAATTTTCTATAGGGTGTGGTTTGTATAGGGCCCAGGCTCTGAACAATCAAATTATAGCTTACTTTTAAATAGTTTCAAGAAATGTGGTTTCAATACTAGAAATCCATGTGACAGCCTTAAAATGTATTTTCATCTTTATTTATAAAGGTTAAAGCTTAAAAAATAAGGGAAAGCTTTCTACCCCTACAACATAGAAGTTCGATGTTCCCCTTATCCAACCATCCATTTTTTAATGGAGGGCTAAGATTGCCTCAATCACAAAATCAGGTCTCTACACTGTTTTATTTTTATTTTTTTTTCTTCTATAAACTGTTTTGACATCAAATTTTGGACGTCCATTCCTATATTAAACTCACACTAGCAAAAAATATTTTCAATAAAATAAAATGACCAAAATACCTTTGAAAATTTAAAGGGATATTTTGGTCATTATTTTTTATCGAAAAATTATTGTTAATGCTCTCTATAGGTGTTCCCCAATTAGAAGATGACATGCACCAAATTTCATATTAAAAAAAATTGTATTAAAAAAACTAAAAATAAATACTTTGAGACGTCGGATCTAAGATCAAACGGTGAGTGGCTTTCTTGATAAAAAATGGACGGCTGGATGGTAGGGAGAACATATAACTTCTATATTGTAGGGAAACATAGAAAGCTTTCCCCAAAAATAATGTAGATCGATAGATCTATGAGAACTTGAAAATCTTGAATTTGCTGGTCAAAAAATGCGTTACAAAATACACTATTTTCAAAACTTAAAATCCTTTTTTCTTTAGTGTCCATGCATATTGATGTTGGGAAGATCAATTTGAGGATATTTGGGTACCAAAACAACCTCTTCTAGTGAAAATTTTGAGGTAGGCTCGTATTTGATTGTTTAGAGCCTTGGCTCTATATAAACCTTTCCCTTTTCTATAGGGCCTAGGCTTTATGAAAACAAAATAAACCCTCACTTCAAATCCTCGTCCGGAAAGAACTTTTGGCAATAAAAATATCCACGATGGCTCTAAAATCAATTTCCAACACCGAGAATAAAAATTGAAAAATAGTACAGATCTTTGAAGACTTATTTTTTAGGGTGAGATGGACGGTCTAGATAACTTGTTATATTATATATTATTTTTTTATCTTCAAATTCTAATTTATTTTCACATCCATGGTGTTCAAGCTGAAATGATTGATGTAAAGGTTTTCCAATGCTTAAATTGCACTTTTTTTATGACTTGTGATGTGAGGCTTTATTTATTTTGATGGGGCTACAACGCTATCAAACCATTTTCCTTAAATAAAAATATTGGTGTAATGTTAAATAGTTCAAATTTCTCTTATACTTTGATAAATTTTCCTCTCTCTGTTTTGATACTCTATAGAAAGAAACTCTGTTTCTAGGGGCCAGTTCAGCTATACCATTAAAAATAGGACATTGTGCTATAATTGTAAATTCCTTAACCAATCAAGCCCAAGCTCGTGCCCCATGAAAGAAAATTACTTGGCTATTAAACAAGGGGAAGGTTTCTATGCTTCCTCTACAGCATAGAAGTTCTATCCTCCTCCTACCATCCAGCCGTCCAATTTTGATAAAGAGAGCCACTCACCGTTTGATTTTTATGGCTCAAAGTATTTTAGTTTTAC
>NW_006500031.1:491167-533775 GCF_000471905.2 Amborella trichopoda
GGAGTCAATGACTTATTTTGCATAACCTATCCTTTAAACTTCTTTGATTATATCTTGGTTGTTTTTATGAATATGTATGGAGAGTAAGGACACCAGTTTTAAATACGTGGTGTATATGTACCTCCTTGAACTTGTGTGAATGACTTAAGGTAGTAAAACACAGAGATATATAGTTTGGTGTTTTTGATCAAGGTCTATGGATCTAATTATCAAACACGAGGATATGACCCATTCAAATATGTAGTACAAAGGGAGTGTTGCACCTATTTGCATGTTCTAATAGAGCCCGATCTTGATGACCATCCTCTTTATAATGTCCAGTGATACGGTGTGATGCATGTGATGAGGATGTTATGTTAAGGTCTCTAAATTTGCCAAGAAAATGTGTGTTATGGATTTTTGCTAGGTTTGATAACCATCTTTTAGTCATGTTTTTTTTTTTTATTCGATAAAATCATAAATGGATTTATGATTTGTTTTTGTGGCTATAACATGACTTGGTAAATAATTAAAGGTGTATGTGATAAAATGTTTTTCGAAGACTAAGCATGTTCTTTTGAAAAATTGGATTGGACCATTTATGGAAAACTTAGGTGAATGGGTATGTTTTAAAACCCATAATCTTGTAAGGTCCATCAAGTTCTTTGTGTAAAAAAATCCATTCTAAACTACCATGCCATTTTTTAAACTATTGCTTCTGAAAATATACCAAGTTAAGAGTTTGTTTATAACAAGGAAAAATATTGAGTCTTGAAAGTATTTAAAAAACATGGGAGAAAGTGTCATTTATCTATCCACTGGTGTTAAATACCCATATGTCATGACTAATGTTTTTAGAATAATGATTGTATGACCTGCTAATATTTTAAAATCCTTGATTACCTATGACCATGAGCCATAGGAAATGTAAAAGGATGACCATCTTATTAGGCCCTGATGACACATGTTGTGTGGATAAAATCACTTGGCTTGTAAGGATTTTCAACCAAGAAAATAGTGTGGTTGAACCTTTGTGGTTCAGAAAGGGTTAGCATAAACCAACGGGAATTGAGTTATTTTTGGCATGAGACGTACTACCTCATTACTGATAGTGGATACAAAGACTAGAGCAAATTTTCAAGCATTAAAACAAGGCAAAATGGAGATCTTCAACAAGCCACTTGCTAAAAACCAAGCTAAGTGCATAAGTTACAAATCTTTAAATAACAATTACAACCATTTCCAGCCTTGTATACCCACTGTAAATAAACTCAAATACCAATCCCTTATGGGGCAATTATATATAAAGCAAGACTAGCTTATGAATTACACTTTCATAGCACCAATTACATAAATTATCTCTCAAAGTTTAATACATCATGCAACTAATCTAAAAAAAAATATAAAGAATAAAATCAATTAAACAGGGAATTAGACTGTCAAATTAAAATAGAGAAACCATGTTTCGAACCCCTTGTAGGCCACACAATCGAGCATTATAAGAACTTAATTTTGTCCATTCGGATGGTACAAAAGTGGTTTAATCTCACAAGAGTGTCTAATCCAAATAGGTAGCAATTAAACACCTTAAAATCACTTCTTAAGATCTCAACACACTGTCATTCATCATCCAAAATAGAATGCAAAAGGTTTGAATCGAATCGGATGAAGAACAAGAGAGTTATGGCTAAACTACATACGGTGGTCCCTGGGACCACCAAAACAGTCTTGTATGGAAAGATTATGGACACCCATAAGTAAAACGTGCTGAAAAAGTTTTGAAAATTAAGTGACAATCTAAGACTAAATTATTTGATGGATTTAAAGCAAAGTAATCAATGAATACTATGCATGATCGTGGATTCTCATGCATATAGGCTATAACTTATGAAGGACCACACGATGAATAAGCATGATGAAAAAGATGATCAAATGGGGATTCTAAGATCAATGAAATTTTTCTAAATTCAAAACTCTAGCAACTATAGATGCTAAGAATATGATCTTATGAAAAAAGAAAATGCAATGAAGTTTACCTTGATAAATGCACACTATGGACTTAAGCATAAGAAAATAAAACCACCATCAAGATCACCATTAATGGAACTCTAAAAGCTCTATTTCTTCAATTTTCTCTCACAAAACCTTAGAAGAAGAAGATGAGCAACAATTTTCCAAAATGGTTCAAGAGTTTAGATATTTAGGGTTTGAGATCTCATGATGTGCTTTTATAACATGGGTGTAACCTTGGACTCAATCAACACTCTTGATGCACTAATCCAAAGGCACATGAGAGGCTAACGTACCTAGGCACTCATCTTCATCCAACCACTAGGATGAAGGAATGATATTTCACACTATTATCACTCACCCTAACCCTAAGTTATGCAACTTTACCATTTGTCCTTGGCCCATGTTTTTGTTCCAATTGTATCCAATATGACCTTACAAAAATACCCTTAGTTTTTTTTAATAACATATTAGAGAAGATAACCACAAAGGCTAAAAGGAAAAGAAGTAATTGGCAAAACTCACACATGTGAAGATATTCTACTTTATCAAAGCCAATCACATTGTAGATCTAAAATTTTAAACCAATCAATTTAAAGATAATATCCCCTTCACACATGTGTGTGAAGATATTTTTCAACTCAAATTTGAAAATGCATTTTCTGTTTAATATCAAATAAATAAATTAATTAAACTTTACACGTGTCATGCATGACCCATGTGGGAGTTAATTAAGACATGTGATAAAAAGAGGGCCTTAATTTATAACATTATATAACAAAATATAACAATATATAACAAGACACCATAACACAACTCCTTATAAAACAAGCAACCAAATGCCAATCTTCCCCCTGCCTAGGGATTAGTGCCCATTTGGGCGGTGATCCTAGAGTGAGGAGTGGGGTGCCACGTGGCAGCCCTATGGCCACTCGGACGCCACATGGCACTATCAGGTTAGGATTAAAGTGGAATTTGAGTCAAACAATTTGAAAACCCTCTTTTTTTAGCAAATAAAATTTTAAAAAATTCTCTAAAATTCACAATAAATATTTAAAGTATTTTTGAGAAATTATTAGGTTTTTTTTTATCATTATAAAATTGGATAAAAGGTATAGTGAGATCTCAGGCTAATAACTATAAGTATCAGAGTACTCCATTGGGCTGGCCCCGAATGATGTTCCGTCGAGTCTTAGATCGACCAAATAGACCTATGTTCCATTGTCTAAAATAGGGACACATAATTGGCCATATCAAAGCCGTTGAGACAGAACTTCCGATCATTCGGCTCTCAATGGATTACATGTGTACCCCTGTGGGACATGATCTAACTCAATTACAGGGGTCCTCTCCAAGCACATGTGCACTAGCTCTTTTAAACTCGGATAATGCATTTGGAAGAGTGGCTTCCTGTACAAAATGAAAATACACATGCCATGCAATAGTCTCGTGTCAGGATACAGACTTATATCCCATAAGTCTTGACCATTCCATAAAGGACGAATACTCAATAAGTACTCAGGTTCTATTTTTCCTGTTTGGAATCTCCAAGCCCTGGCCGATTGCAACTAAACATTAGGCTAACCTATAAAATCCTGACTAGGAGGTGACCTTCACACCTCATTGAGAAATTACTTTCTCAACATGTGAACTCTCGATGCCTCATGCGTACTCGGGGTAAAAGAATCTGGATTCCATTTCGCAAGACGCCAAGATTTCAATCTTTCAATCGCTTCCACTGAATGAGAGACTACTGGAATTTAGGTCTTGATATGTCATATTTCTAGCATTCTCCCACTTGGCCTTTTGAGGCTTGAATTCGTATATCTCAGTCTCTCATTATCTTTTACAATAAATCAAAGCATGCATACTTATCCATGGATTTATCATTCACAAGCAATAGACAAAGTAATAACAACTATGTCAACCTCCTTAAACCCATCCCATGCACATGCCTAAGCCTTTGGTTAATGGATGGAATGTAACCAACTTCTACTTCACCAGCTGTTATCTCTTCTTTTACTCTATGATGTTGAGCTTTAATGCTGTAGAACCTTGGTTCAACTGCCACTGCTATTGCAGCTTGATTGTCGCACATGATTCTAATAGTTCCATGTTTTAGAGGGTTGAAGTTAAGATGATTCAAAAACGTCTTAATCCAAATGGCTTCTAAAGTTGCCGAACTTAAAGCCATATACTTGGCTTCCATGGTAGATAGGGCTATAGTGTCTTGCTTCTTGGTGTGCTTAGACATAGCAGCACCCTCGTAAAGAAATAGATAACCTGAAGTCGATCTCGAGTCATCCGGGTCTCCTTGATAAAACTTTAAGCTCACTCACATTGCTATAGGTTAATCAATAATCAAATGTTCCTTTCAAATACCTCATGATTCTTTTCACGGCTTTCCAATGTTCTAATCCAGGATCACATTGGAATCGAGACCCGACAGAATATCATTCAAGATTAGCCCAATGGAGTACTCCGATACTTATAGTTATTAGCCTGAGATCTCACTATACCCTTTATCTAATTTTATAATGATAAAAAAAATCTAATAATTGCTCAAAAATACTTTAAATATTTATTGTGAATCCTACAACACTTTGATACGGGATCCTTTCCATCTCATTTCTCTCAAGATCATTGTTTGGTTTCATATTGATATTTAATTTTTCTCTCCTTTCCACAGGTGTATCTATAGGCTTGGATTCACTCATACCAAATCTCTCAAGAACTTTCTTGCAATATGTAGATTGATATAATTGAATAGTGTGGGCTGCTCTATCTCTTATAATATGAATCCTTAACACATACGAAGCCTCTCCCATATCTTTCATATCAAAATTACTTGATAGCCTTGCCTTTGTGTTCCTTATATGGTCTAGGGTGCTACTAGCTATTAGAATGTCATCCACATATAAAGTCATGAAAGTAATGCGAGTCCCACTGGTCTTAAGGTATAGACAATGGTCATCCTCATTTGGTTTGAATCCATATCTAATCAGGGTTTGGTGGAACTTGAGGAACCATCTTCTTGAAGCTTGTTTGATACCATAAAGTGATTTGTTAAGTTTGTACATAAACTTTTCCTTTCCTTTCACAACAAAACCCTAGGGTTGGTTCATGTATAAATCCTCTTCTTGGTCACCATTTAAGAAGGCGGTTTTCACATCCATTTGATGTAATTTTAGGTCAAGATAGGGTGTTATGGATATGATCATCCTAATTGAAGGCATTTTAGCAACAAGTGAATAGGTGTAAAAATAATCTACCCATTCCTTTTAAGTAAAACCTTTTGGTACAAGTCTTGCCTTGTATTTTTCAATACGCCCTTAGAAGTTAAGTTTATTTTTGAATATCCAATTATATCTAATGGATCTAAGGTTAGGTGGTAATCGGACTAACTCCCATACATGGTTCTTTACGATTAAATTTATCATCAGATTCGTCACTAATCCTCTCACATTCCTCCCCAAGGTAAGTGAAAAAGGTAGGTGGTCTCCTTATTATCTCACTTCGCCTAAGTGGGATGGTTTCAATTTCTTTGTTAAGCTGAAGCTCATGGAAGTCTACTCTCTTTTGGGTTGATTCTCTATCAAGGAATTCATCTTCAAGGAAATGGGCATCAAGGCTTTCAGTTACATTACTATTCAAGATATTATAAAACCTAAATCCCTTCCCATGACTTGGGTATCATATGAAAATACATTTTATGGTTTTAGGATCAAGTTTAGACCTATTTTGGGATGGTAAGAGAACATAGGCTGAACATCCCCAAACCTCGAGGTACTTTATTGAGGGAAGTCGGCCCATGAAGAGTTGGTAAGGAGTTGATTGAATTGCTTTGGTGGGAGTCTGATTAAGGACATATGTGGCGGTTAGAATTTCTCCCCCCAAAACTCTAATCCAAGATTGGCGGTACTCATCATATTTCGTACTATCTCAATTAGGGTCCTATTCCTTCTCTCGGCAACCCCATTTTGTTCAGGTGAGTAAGGCATGGTGGTTTGGTAGACAATCCCATATTGGACACAAAGATCTTGGAAGGCTTGGGAGGTGTATTCCCCACCCCTATCTGATCTAAGGTTTTTGATGGTTCGACCTAATTGGTTTTCAACTTCCACTTTATATTGTTGAAATTTGGTTATGGCCTTACTTTTGTTTCTCATGAGATAGGTCTGACCAAAACGGGAATGGTCATCAATGAATGTTATGAAGTACCTCATGTGCCTCATGGTAACCACACTCATAGGTCCACACACATCCGAATGGATTAGTTTTAAAAGACTAGAGACCCTTTTGACCTTTTGGTGGGACTTATTTACCATCTTTCCTTAAAGGCAAGCCTCGCATCTATTATGAGAATCGATATTCATTTTATCAAGCAATCATTCTTTCATCATATTATGCATTCTAGATGGATAAATGTGACCTAACCTTAAAGTAAAATTTTGTAAATCATCACCCAAGTAAGCAAACTCCTTTTTCATTTTAATTTCATAAAGCCCTTGAACCAAGTGGGCTACAAAAACAAGGTCTCCATTAATAGAGCCATCATGCACATAGATCTTTTCCTCTTTGAACAAAAGCACAAACCCGGCTTTACTCATCTTGGAAACTGAGATGAGATTCTTCCTCATCCCGAGTGTATAGGGGGTGTCCTTAAGCATGAGAGTATCACCATTAGCGAGCTCCAACACATAGTACCCTTTTCCTAAGACCCTTTCCATTTGATTTCCACCCATAAAAAGATTATGGGTATCGGGTTTGACATCTTAAAGCTTTCTAAAGCCCTTCATAGAATTTGTCGCATGGATAGGAGCCCTTGAGTCAAGAACCTACACATCTGCCTCCCCATTGGCAATCAAAGTCTCATGGACCACGCAAACTCTCTCTTTCCTTGTTCTTCCACCGGTATTAGCTTGAGGCTTACCCGTATTGGGCTTAAGAGAAAAATGAGGGTTTTGTGGAGCAGGAGGATACCTACAAAACTTTCGGGTATGCCTGTATTTCTTGAAACTAAAGCATTGCACCTTTAAATAGTCTTGGATTGACGGCCAAACCGACCTCCCACCTACCATCATAGGTGTGGGTGGTGGTTTAAGACTAAAAGGCATGGGGCTAGTATAGTTTGGTGGGTAGGCATGGGTTTTAGGAGGGTAATGGCTAAATAGATAAGGGGAGTAGGATTTTCCCTTTTGCTTCCCCTTCCCTTTCTATTTGCAATTTCCCTTTCTTTTCTTGTTCTTAGCATTATCACTCCCACTCACTCCCACATTACAGGTATTCGCCATAGAAGAGTTAGGAAGAGAAGAAGAGATAGGAGTAATGAGTAAGGGAGTAGAAGAAGGTAAGGGTTGGTAAGATTTTACCATATAGACCTTGGAAGATGGTTCATCCATTGCCATCCTTCTTTGCTCTTCCCCTTCCATGAAAAATACAATCTCCTCGACTGTTGTAGGATCATCTTTGGCCATCAAATTGGCCACAAAGGTCTCCCATGAGGGTGAGATCGAAAGCACAAACATCGTCTTTTGTGTCACCTCATTATATGAGTGACCGGCTCTCTCACTCTCTCTTATCCAACTCTTGAACTCTCTTAGATGATCATCCGCTGGTGTGATCATCCATTTTGCAACACATGAGATTCTCATTCTAATGATCCTTTGAGCATCATTCGGCGTATCGTAATTTTTTTTTTCATGCTCTCCGTAATATCTTTGACACATACAAAATTCTCATACTCCTTAATAAAAGAATCACTCATGATTGCAAAAATAACATTCATGGCACTTTGGTCTTTGTTATGCCATGTCTCATATGCATCCTTAACAACTTGAGGAGCATTGATTGTGGGTGGATTAGGTGGTCTAAAAGTCAATAATGGCAATAGACCATCTTCATGAAACACATAATCAATTTTCCTTCTCCATTTGGAGAAGTTGGTTCCATTGAACCTCTTTTCCTTATGCAATTCGGTGATTATCGAATGAGCTGTCATATGTTCCTATTTGACACTCTATAATCCCTCTAAAGACCCTAAAAGAGGCTGTAAAAGAGCCTAGCTCTGATACCAATTGTTAGTGGATACAAAAAATTTCCAAGCTAAAAAATAAGGTAAAATGGACACCTTCAACAGCCACTTGCTAAAAACTAAGCTAAGTGAATAAGTTACAATCCTTTAAATAACAATTACAACCATTTCTAGCCTAGTATAACCATTATAAATAAACTCAAATACCAACTCCTTCTGAGGCAATTACATATAAAACAAGACTAGCTTATGAATTACACTTTCATAGCACTAATTACATAAACTATTTCACAAAGATTAAATACATCATCCAACTAATCTAAACAAAATTATAAGGAATAAAATCAACTAAACAGGGAATTAGAATGCCAAATTAAAATAGGGAAACCACGTTTTGAACCCCTTGTGTCGGGGCCACGAAATCGGGCCATATAAGGACTCAATTTTGTCCGTTCGGATTGTACAAAAGTGATTCAATCTCACAAGCATGTATAATCCAAATAGAAAGCAATTACACACCTTAAAATCACTTCTTAAGATCTCAACACACTGTCATTATCATCCAAAACATAATGCAAAAGGTTTGAATTGAATCGGATAAGGAACAAGAGAGTTATGACTAAACTACATATGGTGGTCCCTCACACCAAAACAATCTTGTATAGAAAGGTTATGAACTCCAATATGTAAAAACCTGATGAAAAAGTTCTGAAAAATGAGTGACACTCTGAGACTAAATTATTTGATGGATTTGAAACAATGTAATCAATGGATACTATGCATGATCATGGATTCTCATGCATATAGACTAATGGTTTAAAAAGCGGATCGGTGACCCAGATCAGACACCTTAAAACCGATCCGGATCGGTGAATCGGTGATCCGGATCGGGAATCGACTGAATCGGTCGGATTAAAGCTTAAAAAAAATCCAAAAAAGTATTAAAATTCATTATAAATGTTGTTTTTTAGGAATTCAATAAGAAATGAGGGTACTACATTATTAATTTTTATTTTTTTCATCAATTTGTGAATATTGAGATACTCTTTCCCTGTATGAATTTATGTTGAGCATTAAATTTACATCACCCAAAAGAAATCATAGAATTATCATGGATTAATTATATAATCATACAAGGACTACAATAAAGAGTTGACTAAATCGATGAAAATTTGGCCACTAAAATCTCGAATTGGCAGAAAATCCTAATCCGCTAAAAAAACCCGAATTATTACAACCTAACTAACTATAATATTATATACCAACAATATTTTATATTTATTTTATTATATAAATAATAACAAATCCAAAATATTTTATAATATCATCTAATTTAAAATGTATTATTGATAACTGTAAAAAAAATAGTACACTACATGATTTATAATACAAAAATTAATAAATAAAATAAAATATTTGGTTATCAATATAGAAATTATTAAAATGCGTACCAATTTTCTTTAATTTTTTAGGTTTCTAGAATAAATTAGTAGAAAAGATTGTTAGCAGAAAGAGAGATTTCAAATGGCCTCATTGTATGAATCTTATCTTTAGATTAATATTACTAAATTTATGTTAAAGACCATCATGTTATAAAAATAAAAAATATAATTAGACCATTTATTCCTAGATTGTATTAAGAAATACCTTTTATTTCTTTGACAAGAAAAACTTATTGTGTTATCTTTTATTGTATTTTACAAGAAAAATATGATACTTGTTGATTATCTTTTTGACAAAAGAAGAAGACGTTGTACTACATTTTTTTTTCTCTTGTTGTATTACTTTTTATTTTTTTTACAAGAAAAATGAAAAAAATGATGCTGCCAAAGTACAATTTATTTTTTTATGCCTTTTGTTTTATTTTTTTTTGCAAGAAATACTAGTTATATTACCTTGCATTTTTTTTACAAGAAAAATAAAAAAATGTTGTATTATATTTTTTATCTTTAACTTAAAAAGCCTTTTATTTTTTATTTTTTCTAATTTTTTACAACAGTATTTTCTGCCTTTGTTTATTTTTGTTGTCAAAATTTTTTTTTGTGCCTTTTGTTTTATTTTTTTGCAAGAAATACTTGTTATATTACCATGTGTTTTTTTACAAGAAAAAGGAAAAATATTGTATTATATTTTTTATCTTTATCTTGAAAAGCTTTTTATTTTTTATTTTTTAAGCTTTTTTTACAACAAGAAAATCTTTTTATTTTTTCTATTTTATTTCAAGCTTTTTATTCATTATCTTGAAAAGCTTTTTATTTTTTATTGTTATCTCTATTTTTTATCTTTATCTTAAAAAAATATTGTATTTTATAAACGATGACGCGAGGGGGGTTCGAACTCAAGACACCCGTCTGAATTCAAGGTTGTCAACCAACACCACCACATCGCCTAATGTGATTCATTAGCTTCTATAATATAATACATATTCAATCATCTTGCTTGAATGGTTTTTTGTGGGAATTATCCCACATCGAAGGATGAGTGACCCTTTGTTCTCTTTAAAATGCTGTGTATTAGTCCATCAGCTGCGCGGGTAGAAAAGATAGGGGGGCATACGAGTGAGGTGAATTAGCACATGTGGAAGATTTTTAGGTGCCACGTGTCGCTCTCGTGAGGCTGCCACATGTCGCTCTAGGTGAGGCTGCCACGTGTCACTCTAGGTGAGACTCGTGATTCACTATCGGGAATCGCCGAGAATCGCTCGTTTCTCTCTAGACAAGGGCGATTCTCGATTTTTTCATTGAATCGGCTTGGTATCAGATTCTCGAGTCGAACCGGGCGAGTCCGGCTCGACTCGACGAGTTTTTAAACACTGATATAGACTATAACTCATGAAGGACTACACTATGAATAAGCATGACGGAAACGATGATCAAATGGGGATTCTTAGAACAATGAAACTTTTCTAAATTCAAAACTCCAGCAACTATAGATGCCAAGAATATGATCATATGAGAAAAAAAAATGCAATGGAGTTTACCTTGATAAATGTACACTATGGACTTAAGCATAAGAAAAGATGACCACCATCAAGATCACCATTAATGGAACTTTAAATACTCTCTCTCTTCAATTTTCTTTCACAAAAACTTGGAAGAAAGAGGGGAGCAACAATTTTCCAAAATGGTTTAAGAGTTGAGATAGTTAGGGTTTGAGATATCATGATGTGCTTTTATAACATGGGTGTAACCGTGGATTCAATCAACACCCTTGTTGCACTAATCCAAAGGCACATAAGAGGCTAATGTACCTAGCCGTCCATCCCCATTCAACCACTAGGATGAAGAGATGTGATTTCACACCATTATCACTCACCGTAACCCTAAGTTATGTCATTTTACCATTTTGTCCGTGGCCCATGTTTTTGTTCTAATTGTATCCAATATGGTCGTAGAGTAGATAACCACAAAGGCTAAAGGGAAAAGAAGTAATTGGAAAAGCTCACACATGTGAAGATATTCTACTTTATCAAAGCCAATCACTTTGTAGATCTAAAATTTCAAACCAATCAATTTAAAGATAGTATCTCTTTCACACATGTTTGTGAAGATATTTTTCAACTCAAATTTGAAAATGCATTTTCTCTTTAATATCAAATAAATTAATTAATTAAACTTCACACATGCCATGCATGACCCATGTGTGAGTTAATTAAGACATGTGACAAAAAGGGGGCCTTAATTCATAACATTATATAACAAGACATCATAGCCTTATAAAACAAGCAACCAAATGCCCATCTAGTCCCCCGCTTAGGGATCAGCTCCCAGCTGGGCAGTAATCCTAGAGTGAGGCATGGGGTGCCACGTGGCAGCCTTATGGCCACTCGGACGCCACATGGCAGTGCCAGGTCAGGACTATAGTGGAATTTGAGTCAAACAATTTGAAAACCCTTTTTTTTTTAGTAAATAAAATTCCAAAACATTATTTAAAACTTACAATAAATATTTAAAGTATTTTTTAGCAATTATTAAGTTTTTTTCATCATTATAAAATAAAAAAAAAGGTATAGTGAGATCCCAGGCTAATAAATATTGGTATCGGAGTACTCTATTGAGCTAGTCTCGAATGATGTTTTGCTGAGTTTCAAATCGACCCAATAGACCTATGTTATATAGTCTAAAGCAGAGACACATAATTGGCCATATCAAAGCCGCTGAGCTAGAACTTCTGATCATTTGGCTCTCAATGGATTACATATGATTTAACTCAATTATAGAGATCATCTCAAAGTACATGTACACTGGCTCTTTCAAACTCAGATAATGCATTTGGAAGAGTGACTTCCCGTACGAAATGAAAATGCACATGTAATGCAATAGTCTCGTATCAGGATACGGACTTATATCCCATAGGTCTTGACCATTTCATACAGGGCAAATACTCAATAAGTACTCGGGTTCTATTTTTCTCGTTTGGATTCTCCAAGCCCTGACCAATTGCAGTTAAACATGAGGCTAACCTATAAAATCCTGACTAGGAGGTGACCCTCACACCTTATTGAGAAATTGCTTTCTCAACATGTGAACTCTCGATGCCTTATGCGTACTCAGGATTAAAGAATCTGAGCTCTATTTCGCAAGACGCCAAGATTTCAATCTCTCAATCGCTCCTATTGAATGAGATACTACTGGAATATAGGCCTTGATAGGCCATATTTCCAACAATGACATAGGCATGAGCTTGCTGAGAAAGTGCATGTTATGTGTGTTATATTTGAGTGGGAGCTGCTACAGTCCCATGATTGTTTCAGTTGCTTGGATATTCAGATATACTTGTATTCTATTATGAAAGATCCAGATCAATTACCATTTCAGTCGGAGTACCTCCTTATGCTTGGTGGACCAGCCAGAACAATAAACCATAATGTTGTCCACCATGAAACCCAGATATGTGGCATTGGTTGTCTGGCTACAGAAGGGATCAACATGATTGAAGAAGAGTTGCTGATATATGACCCCATGCGATAAGGGTACGTGATGATCTCCAGTGACAACGAGTCAATGCTTCACGATGCAACATAAAATGATGGGCAATTATCACATTTGGGACGCTATCCAAGCAGAAACGAGAAAGAGGCTTCCTAACTCCCTTAGATGTTACATCCATCAATCCTTAGTGAAAGGATTGATGATGAAAGAGTTCATCAAGATATGTAATGAGCATGAGAGAAAGTAAGTGAGAAATGCTTGAGAGAGAGAGAGAGAGAGTGAGAGAGAGAGAGAGAGAGAGAGAGAGAGAGAGAGAGTAGTAGTAGTAGTAGTAGTAGAGAGAGAGAGAGAGAGAGAGAGAGAGAGGAGAGGGGTCGATGAAAGTGGAAAAGCGAGAGGAGAGGGGGTGTGATGAAAGCGGAGACAGGAATTAGCAAAGTAGGGCCCTTTCGTGCATGTTAACATCCTCGATACTTCAGGATTGTGAGGGGCCCACACAAGCAATTACACGGTCGATCGCACAAGTTTTCTCGTTACCTTGTGCTGTGGGCTACTGTTCTCCAACTTTTACGTGGTTCAGCCAATATACTCCGGGCACGTATTTCGTACGGACATGACCACGTCGGACATGGTGGGCCCGCTTCCCACTCTTATAAAAAAACACGCTTTGAGACGGATTAATAAAAAGATATATGAACATGAAAAATAATAAGATTTCAAGTCTCATGAATAGTGCATTTACAATATACTATCTACACCGTCTATTTTCAAGATTTTCATATGCTTATAGATCTACTTGATTTTAACCATATTTGAAATTTAAAATTTTATAATTAGATATAGAAATAGATTTCGAGATAATCTTAAGAACATTTTACATCAAAATTATATATCACGATAAAATTTGAAGGTACACTTTACCTCTAGGATGCATCCGTATGGCAACTGCACCGCTCGGAGAAACTCATTTATCCTTGGTTCTAATTTCTAAACAAGGTTTTTAAAATTTCCAAATGGAAGCGCCTGATTTGGATTGGGAATCGGCAATCTGGACCTCATATCCCGACTAGTTTTAAAATTTAGTTCACAAAATAGAGTGAAAATTTTTGGAGATGCAAAGTTGACGCAATAATTTGATGTCCTTAGCTAGTGGAGTTTAGGGTAATACTTGACAAATTTTTGTCTCAAATCTTTTCAAATACAATCAAATGCATTTATGTCATGACACAAAACATATGATCTTGGGAGCATACTTCGAAACAACAATACTAAACACAAGAATTATATTAGCAAACAACAAGAATTGGAACCCAAGTTATAGGGTTACCATTAGAAGAGAAAAAAAAAAGAAGACCCTTGGTACAGGATGACAGATTAAAAAAATGCAAAAATACTGACCAATCCAAAATGTTGTGTTGTACACACCAGTGAAATAATAAAAAGTTTGAAAAGGCGAAATAGAATAATCAGACCCATATATGCATAAAGAAAGCAACGAACTGCTTAAGGAAACCCAAATATTCGAACATTGCCATGAATTCTTAGATGCCTAAATTTTTAGGCGTTAATGCATCTCTCTCTTGCTCTTTATAATGATGCCTTTGGTTTAGAGAAAAAGAGGAGTTTACAATGGGTTACTCTTCCTCTAATTCTGCCTATTATTTTGAGATATATGGTTGTTTTAAAAATCATTTGTGTTTTAATCAAAGATTTGCTAACTATAGTTCTATATCTCAACTCTCAACAAGGGCGGGCAATGGGCTATGTTCTCGACCTGGCATGACCTGACTAAAAATAACTATGCTTTGGCTACAAGTGTGGCCATGAGTCGAGAGGATCTCAGCTAAGGTTGGTCAAGCTTAGTCCCGTGTTATCCTTATTATTATTTTTTTTTCGAATTTATTAGGCTCAGCCTGAGTAGTCCAGCCTCAGGCCTAGGTTAAAGTCCTTTGGTCTTGACCAGCTTGGGCCAGGTTTGGGCATGCCCTTTAGGGACCTAGGCTGGCTCGGGCTTGGGGTGGCCCGACCCAATACTAGCTTGTTGCCAGCCCTAGCCTCCACACATGTTTATCAAAATTGGATGGTCCACCTTACTCCTTTTAGTCGAAACCAATTCGACTACTGGTCAAATTTGAATGGTGGACAATCTGCCCAGTCGAACCAAACAATCAAGCCCGTTCTTCACAACAATGCAATCATCACCTCCCTTTGTATCTCTCAACTCCCTCTGCCCCCAATTAATCTGAGTACGATCAAAAAATTAAAAAATATCTACGTAATGCAAAAATATTTTATTTATTTACCAAAGGAAATTTTTTATATAAGTGTGAGGCTCTAAACAATCAAATTAAAGCGCACATAAAAAATTTCACTAGAAGAGGTTATTTCGATGCTAAAAAATCGATCATTACGACCAAGATGCATGGACATGATAAAATATAGATTTAAAGTTTTGAAAACCGCATATCTTGTAATGTATTTTTAGATCATCAATTTTCAAGTGCTCATAAATATGCTCAATCTACATTATTTTTTAAGCTTTAAATTTTATAATTAGAGATGAAAATAAATTTTCAAGCCATTACAAAGATTTGTGATACCTAAACAACATATTTCGATGCCATTTGGAGGTGTGCCCTACTTTGATTGTGTAGGGCCTCGGCCCTATAGCAAGCACAACCTTTACCAAAAGCTCCAAATAATTTTCACTATTCTTCAATTATGACCTCCTATTTCAAAATTCCAAGAGGGAAACCATCCTCATAAGACACGTGACGTGTCATGACCTTTTAGGTGTGCTATGACGTGTGAAACAATTTTGCAAGAGTAGCGCTGACGTGTAAAGTGTCGAATACGTGGAAATAGTGCATTTATGTACGAACAATGATTTGTCGTTTTCTCAATGGCGTTATCCTGAAACCCAAAACTGCTTGATTGGCTGGTTTAAATGAAGTGACGCGTCCACTAAGGTCGACTCGTACTCGCACTTGAAGGCAATTGGGCGAGCCAGTCTTATAGATAAGCCCACTAAGCCCAACAATTTAGAGGACGGCTAGTGCTTGTTGGGGCTTGGCCTGGCTTAGAGATTAGTGCTTGGTTATTTTTAAGGGAATGGCTTATATCTGATATAGAATATTACGGAGTAAAGCTGGACCGCAAAACCTCGAGAAAATATATGTTTGGCACTCAAAAACGTTTAATTGATTACTTTGAAATGAAGGATTTTCATCATCGTAACATTTTTTTAATTAATTAGAATCGTCTACACGAATCCTGATCCGTTATTCTGCTCGATTAAAAACATTACTTTCAATAAGAAAAAATTGAACTTTTAGCTCTAAAAAAAAAATCTTTCAATAAATTATCTGAACTATCTATTTTTAAGTATTTACACATAGGACTTCACCTCACTTTGAGATCTTTAGATTTCATGATTAGGGGCAGAAATTGATTTTTATGCCACCATTATATATGACTTTAGTTTTCAATGTCTAATGTCATTTGCAGTTATTCTATGCACTTTGCTTATTGGTGAGGATCTCAAATGGGATGTATTTATAGTGAAAATCTCAAATCCTATACTGAATAATTATAGAAAATGGATCTCCTGGGTGCCATGCCGATAGAGGCTTCACCTTAGTTGTACAGATACCCATTTTGGTGAGGCATTTTGAGGGTTCAAACGTCAAACCTTTGAAACTTGTCTTAAAATGCTAGACGAAGAAAACCTTGCCTATGTGTTGATGCCACATTATTGTACCCCATGCTGCAATACAACTAGGCATTGTGTTTAATTTGTCGGATTGTATATAGAATAGTTAAAGAGTGATTTTGATTTCTTTATATAAAAAATGAATGGTCTTATAATATATAATTTTTTAATAAATTATTTCTCAATAAATTTGAAAGGTACGTCCAAAATTTATGGTATGATTTAACTATGTGTCTGAAAATTCATGGTATGATCAAACCACCCTTCTATAAATTTATGGTATGACCAAACTACCCTTCCACATCTTCGATCTCCGAAAATTCTCTACTCTCGCAAGATGGTTTAAACCTGGAGTTTATATATATATATATATATATATATAATAAATTAAGTAGGGAAGACATCGCCCCTACCTGTTTTGTCAAATAGTTTAGGAGTTAGTAGTTTTTTCAAATAGTTTAAAAGTTAGTATTTTTATTTTGAACAGTAGTTTAGGAGTTAGTATTTTGAAAGTGTTATTAAGGTGGTGTTAGTAGTGATTAAGGTGAGAGGGTGTTACTTTTTTCTGTCTCTCTCATCTCTGTTTAATATTAAACATCATCTAAATAAATTTCTCTCTCATCTTTGTTTAATATTAAACATCATCTAAATAAATTTCTCTCTCATCTCTGTTTAATATTAAACATCATCTAAATAAATTTCTCTCTCTGACCCTCGGAATCATTAGGCTATGGTCATATCCATCTCTCTCTTAATCTTTATCCTATGATAATCTTTCTCGCTCTCTCTACCCACCGGTCAAAATGACCGAAAGTACCCTTTTTCCCCGAAGCTGCACTCCTGTACCCCTCCCTGTGCTATTTGAATAATAACCGCAAAAGAACAAAACAAAACTCAACAATAAGCTAAAAATGTCAAACAAAAAGCATTGGAAACCAACATCAATAAACTTATTCCTATGTTTTTTGGTGTTGTTTAGGTGAGATGTGAATTTTGAAAGCTGTCTTGTGGCCTTTATGTCATGCCCAACTACTGGGAATCGATCTAGATTGAACCAATTCTTTGTCAAGAATCGATGTGGGGCATATTGATTCGCACCGTTCCCTCAGTGATTTGCCTCATTTTATTTTTATGTTTCTATTTTTTTTATTTAAAAAATTTCATAAGAAACCTTAATACCCTTTTTCATTTCACTGTAAGCCCTCCAGCCTTTTACTTTTAAGCGGCATAAAAAAACCCCTTCGCATAAAAAAAACCCTGAGTAGCGGTTGATAACTTTCATTCAAGTCTTCATGGAATCATCCATACTGTTGACTTTTCTAATTCCAGTCTTCTTGGGAATCATCCCTACTGCTGACTTTTCTAGATTCTAGGATACAGGTGCAAGGTAGTAGGGTGAAAACTGGAAACCTATTTGATAAACTGTGGTGCTGGTAATTTCATCTGTTTGGCGACTGGAAAGCTGAAAACTTTATATAATAGTGCTCATTATGTATTTCATTGACAAGTTGTACCAAATGTAAATGGTCCTATAATTTATAAACACTTTCGAATATTGGAAAATGTGTGTGACATAAACTGTCAAATTGGGGTGGCAATTGATCGATCTGACCTCTTTAGCTACGACTTACATCCTCCATAAACAGCTCCCATACTTTTGGTTGGATAACTTTGAACCACATGCATGCTTGAATTTAGATGATATTATAATACTTTGAATAAGAGCAATATGGTGAACGAAATGGTTGACCACCGCACGAACAGGCATGACCCCAATTTTTTAGTGTTGTTGTTGTGCTGAAGTAATGGAGAGAATTTGTTGAATTATGTGGTCTTTAAAGGCTTTATGAGTGCTTGTGAAATGAAATGATACAGTGGAACATGAACTTAGTGGGGGTGTGGTCCCTTGTAGACCATATCATGCAAACGATGTTTGTAGATACCGGACTGTGCCTAACGATCTAGGCTAGTCGATTGAGAAAAACCCATGTTACCTGGGCATGAAGAACAAATCAAGGGGGGTTTATGGGTTAGCCCTTGATGGGTCGGGGAACATGACCAGATGAGTGAGCCGAGGGACTGTGTGACCCTTGTGTGTGATGGTGGCCTATAGAGACGGGGGCCAAAACCTCATCCATGTGCTATCACACGACATACATATCGATAGATCGATCGAGAAAGCCAGATATCCACCTTTTAAGGTGAAGCGTATGCATGTGCGAGAGATCCCCCTATACGCCATAGAGCTGTGGTCGCATTAGGTCTTGGTGATCAGGACTTGTCTATAGGGAAGGACCTGTAATTCACAGATTGAGATTACGACCCTTTGGCTCATCAACTAGACTTTGGTGACCTTCTAATGAACCCCTTCTTAGATTGTGGGTCATGGGAAACATTGGGTCGGTGTGATAAAGTAAGTGTGGTTCGTAGTCCACAGTTGAAGGTGAAGTGCCCAATGCTTTTTGATTCAATTCCTAAACCATATGGATTCATTTCCCATCAAATTAATTTAATTGTGTTTGTTTTATGATAATGATTATTTTAGTATTATTATTTGATTTTTTATGAACTTTTGGATATTTTATTTATAATTTTTGGATTTATAAAATTAAAAATATTAATTTTACAATATTTTAATATTCACTATAAATTATTTCGTTAATTTTAAATACATAAAAAAATAATAATGGGAGCCCATTGTGCACATGGGCCCACCATGTTTTTAGAAGGTGTAGCCCACATGTGCTTCCCATGGATGGCACGCCCCACCTCTTACTACTTTTTATTTTATAGAAAGCTTTGTTTTGTGGTCTACATGACCTTATGTTTTGGTAACTTTAAATTGTGACATGTGGTCAAATTATGGATTGAGTATGTATTGATCATATATTGACTTAATGTGTAAGTAGATATTGACTTGATATATTTTATGGAAGATATGTGTAGAGATGTACTATTTTATGGAATGCACAATATTTAATTAAAATTAATTTAACTTATTTTTTATTGATGTCACGTCTTTACACTATTTTATTTTTAATTATTTTTTTATAAACTATTTTGACACCAAATTTGGACGTCCAATCCTATATTAAACTCGCATTAGTGGAAAATATAAAAAGAATATTTTAAATAAAATAACATAACCAAAATACCCCTAAAAGTTTTAAGGGTATTTTAGATATTATATTTTATCGAAAATGTTTTTTTAATATTTTTTATAGGTGCGCCCCAATAAGTAGATGGCACATACCAAATTTTATATTCATACAAATTGTATAAAAAATAAAAATAAAATACTTTGAGATGTCGGATCTAAGATCAAACGGTAAGTAGTTATCTTGATCAAAATTGGACGGCAGAATGGTAGGGGAAGTATAGACCTTCTATGATGTAGGGGAAGTATAGAAACCTTTCCCAAATAAAAAAGTATGAGAATATTTCGTGCCCCACATAGGGTTGGAAAGAGGGGCATACCCATAGTTTAAGAGATAAGGCTTTAAGGATTTGGCTATAGTTGTACTACTCGCTCTCATATTGTGCAAGGTTTAGCCTTAAGCTTTCCCATAATTGGTAAATTTGAAAAAGACCATTGATCTCGTGTGCCATTGGAGGAGGAGGTCCAACGTGGGATGTACTAAGTCCAATTGAGGTAATATCCGACATCTTTTAGTTTGTGCTCTTATGCCTTTCTTATTCCCAAAGCATTGCGTTGATTTATTTTATTGAATAAAGAAGTTGTATTTAGTGGTAGCAAGTGAGATCCACTTTTATTATTTATTTGTTTTTTTCAAGTTAAGTTTATCGTACTTGGACCATTGTAAGTGATCTAGTCGATGAGAAAAAGAAAATTATAAATTATATACACCGTGGTAGATCACCTTGTCCAACTTTCATTGAACCTATGATATTCTTTTAAATGCTTTATGTGACATTTAAAAGTCCTTGTAGAGAGATATAGGTAGGATCACATTAGGCTTTGTAGAGGGAGCTCTTTGTGAAGAGAAAAAGGAGTAGATTTGAAGAAGAATAGAGATTAGGGGTTTGGACAAACCCTAGCTTTTTAATGGTTTTGTATTGATCCAGATCTTATTGGGATTTTCTTGTAGTGATAATGTTAGTCGACGGAGGGAAAACAAGGAGTCGATCAATGGTGTTATTGTGGTAGGAAATGTCAATTTGAGTTTCCTTTACCATGAGGTAATCTCTATTATATCCCAAGACTTGTAATTCTTCCATTGATAGTGAATTATTTCCAGGTTGTTTGTGGATGTAGCCTGATTTTAGGTGAACCACGTATATTGTGTTTATGGTGCTTTTGATTATGGTTTGTAGAGTGTGATTGTTCCATCAGACTTTGCATCTTATATTCTCTTTTTATTATATTTTTACCAAATTTACCACACCATATATTTGATTTATAAGTGTTGGATTTCTTAGAATCAATTTGCGGGTAAAAGGCGAGTTGGTTTCAAGGTATTAGATTTATTGTAGTGGGAAGTTTACTGCAACAAAGGGCTAATCGAGATAGCCTTGGTTCCCAACACCAAATCCATAAATGTAGGACAGTGTTTTTCATCTTGATCCACATTAATTTAGGACACATAAATTGTTTGAAACTCATCCCATAAGCATGGATCCTTGTCCAAAGTGGCATTCATCATTCACCAACTTGGATCCATTGAATTTGAGTCCTTTATTCACTAATTCGCAGCTTCACCTAGTTTGGCATTTTGCAGACTGCAATATAACATACTGATAGAGGACAGAGTCGAATATAAATTAACCTCTTATCGGTGTCCCAAATGCATGAATTATATATAGCAAGACATCGCTCCATCAACATGCAAAATGTGAGCTTGATTTGAGTCAACTAGGCTACGATTTTTGAGTTCACCATGGTTTGTCTACTGTCAAGCTAGATGAAGACTAAGGCAGATTGGCATCGATTGTATCGAAATTAGTTAACACCTTATCGAGCAAAAAATTCAACAAATTTGGTACACAGGTTTCTGAGACATTCCTATTAGCATATATTATTCCTCCAAATTTCATATGGAAATGAAGTATATAAGATATGTTTTTGAGTTCTCCGCGGTCTAGCTATGAAGACAAACACAGGCTAGGGTTCCTTAGTAGAAAACCTAATCGGCCCCTTAGGGGGCACCAAATTAAATGAAATTTTAACAACAGGTTCTGAGACATTGCTCTATCAACTTACCAAATTTAAACTCAATTTGAAATCATTAAAATGGCTTTGAGTAGGCAATGGTCTGCGATTTTGAAGAATGCAGACTATTGTGAACTCATTTGGATCCTTTGTTAGGCATTAATTAGAGTCAATATCATACATTAGACTCAAGAATCATTCCTCTATTGATTTTAGGGGCTTTGTACCTTAAAATCAACATAATAAGTCATAGATATCCCTAGACCTCGGTGTCATCACAAAGAGCCGTGCAGTGACCTTGAATTAATTTTTCTGTTTGAATTCTATCTGATTACAACGGATACTAGACTCACCCAAATACGATCCCATTTTTTGAATAATAAGATCAAAGTGTTAGGAACTCAAAATCTTATGTTTTTTACTTTATGAAAAAAATTATCCACCTGACAATTGTAAAGTGGATCACAAAGTTTTAGATAGAAAAAAATCCCCCCAAGTAGCTTCTTTAGACGAGGGACTAAGTGCATAGCATGCTCACATGGGAGTACATCATAAAAGAGGTTTACATTTTAGAAAGATCCATGTTTCATGTCCATATCATATATGCTTGGTTAAGCATTAAGGTTTATATGATAGAAGTGAAAGTCAATTATAATTCCCCATTTAGGTCTTAGTAAATTATACCATGCGGTTCTAGAGTTATCATACTTTTGCAGGTTTTAATATAAATTTCTTTATGAGGATAACTATTTTGATAAGCTCTTTCCTAGAGTTTTTGCAAATATTGCTTCACTAAATTTTGGACACATCTCATGTTTGAAGCTCGTAGTTTATTGGAAAAAGTTTTTATAAGGTGTCCACCTTATACTTTAGAAGTAAGAAGTAAGATGCACCTAAAAAACCATTGAAAAAGGTTGTTTTGTCTATTGAAAATTCTTCAATTGATCATCTTGGCCTCGATATATATATATATATATATATATATAGATATAAGAAAGAAAAAATGAATTTCAAGTCTTAAAAATAGTTTATCTTGGAACACATCATCTAGACCGTTCATTTTCAATATTCCAACTCATAGATCTGCTGGATTTGCACCATTTTTGGAGGTTTCAATTTAATTAAATAGGTGAAAAATAGACTTTTAGGCCGTGATAAGAGTTTTGGCACCGAAAGTACATCTTTTAATGAGATTTTAAGCTGCATCTTGGTGTGATTGTTTAAGTTTGACACCTTGTACAAACCTCACCCTATTTACCTAAAATCAATCTTTAGTAAAACTTGGTGCTACATGCAAAGAACGTGATAAGACCTACTTCTGGTATCATATCCTTTTAATGGTGAAATTAGGAAACATAGGAAATTAGATACGGACGCTTTTTCTCCCCCTATATTGCGGTACGAATACAATTTTTTTTCGAAAATCGAGAACTTGATAGACGTTTTATTTTTTTTTGGTTTTTTGTTTTGTTTGTTTGTTTTTTTTTTTTCCTTGCCTACATGTCTGGCAATTACAACAAAACCTGAGAGGAGGGAATAAAGCAAGTTCACTAAAGGCAATGCTTTGCCCCAATTTCTTAGGTTATACTACATTTTCATTTCTATTTTTCTAAAAGATTAAATGCTCCCACAATACCATATTATTCATTTATTTATTGGGGGAGGATCCTCTCAAGAAGTACTTATTAGACCAACAATTTTTGTTGGGATATAACCTATCAACCTATTGAGCAACTATAAAAATAAAAAAAGAAAAATAAAAGGAAAAAAAAGGAAAAAAAAGTAAAAAAAAAAGAGAAGAAAATATATTTTTTCTAGAAGTGTTGCGTTTAGATCGCCTAATTTATTTTTTTATGGAAAGTCAGATTTTACTTTTTAGGTGCTTAAATATTCCTTTTTAAGCCAAAAGATTATATGGTCCAAGGGAGCATATTGTACATTCATTCCCTTTGGTAAAAACCATGTATAGAATTATTTCTCGGACCCAAAAACGTACGTACATGACCTACCAACCTAGTGATCAACTTCCAAAAAAGAAAAAGAAAAATAAAAAAGAATTATATGTGCCTGAAATATTGGGTCTTAAAAATGAATATAGACCACCAATTTTTTATATTTTTAATCTTCTAATTCTACATTTTTATTTTATTTTTTTGATCTATTTAAGATTTCTATTTTACTATTCTAGCATGCTGATTGTGGTGTTTCTACTGCAAGACTGTTTAACTTCCTAACCTCTAGAAATACATGACCTATTATAAGTACTTATTATTATTTAAAGGGAAAAGGTTTATATAAGGTTGCAACCTGAAAATGTGGAATCACATATGCGCCTCAAAAATCTATAGGAAATGTTGTTTTAATGTTGAAAAAGCTCTCTAATCAATCATCTCGACATCGAGATCTATGAATATGGAAAAAAAAAGTTTTGAATATCGGAAATAGTGCATCTCGCAGCACATTATCTAGACCGTCTATTTTCAAGATTTTCATATATTTATAGATCTACTTGATTTTAACCATTTTTGAAATTTAAAATTTTCTAATTAGGTATGAAAATAGATTTTAAGATAATACTAAGAATGTTTTACAACAAAATTACATGTTATGATAAAATTTAAAATGCGCCGTAATTGGATTGTTAAAGGTTGCAACCTTATAGAAACCACAATTATTCATTGGATTGTTTAAGGTTGCGCCTTACTTGGAATTTAAGGTGCGCCTCAATTTTATTTTATTTATTATTAATTGTTATTTGTTCTTGGATTTATTTTGTCAAGACATAATTTTATTCATTGAAATGGCGTTAAGTATAATAGAATATTTTCTATTATGAAATATTTACTAGATAAAAATATCTAATTATATTTAATTAT
This sequence comes from Amborella trichopoda, assembly GCF_000471905.2. The sequence goes on from NW_006500031.1 coordinate 515,880, forward strand.
ATTTTATCTCATTCTTTTTTTTGTAATTTTAGAATTAGAGTATAAAACTGTATTAGAAAAATAAAATAAAAAGTTAGAAATAGAACATAAAACATATGAATCCCTAGGTTGATCACTTGGTTGGTAGGTCATCTTGAGGTTTTGCGTCCGAAAAATACTTCTAGATAGGGTTTTTTTACCAAAGGGAGTGCACGTACAATATTACAATATGCTCCTTTGGACCGTATAATCCTTTGCCTGTAAGGAATACTTGCGGCTCCGAAAAGTGACATCTGACTTTCCACAAAAACTGGGCGGTCTAAACGCAATGCTTTCAGGCAAATATAGGCCTCCTTTTTTTTTTTTTTAATAGGTTGGTTTGTAGATTATATCCCAAAAAACATTTCTTTTGGGTCGTAAAATTCCTTTTTTCTTCCGGAGAGGTTCTTCCCCAAGGCATAAATGTAAAAATATGGTGCTGCCAAACTTTGTGTATACAATTGGAGAAAGGAAAAAGTTTATATAGAGCCGAGGCTCTAAACAATCAAATTAGAACCCACCTCGAAAATTAATTAGAAGAGGTTGTTTTGATACTCAAATATCTCAAATTGATCATCTCGACATCAAAGAAATATATACTGTACCATTTACCATTTTTAACTACAATGTTAATGGGCGATATTACCTAAGATGCATGTAGCAAATGAAATAATTGAATCTTCAATTCTCTTGTATCCAATTTTTTTTGTTTTTAGGATATTAAAGCAATGAAAAAATAATCTCAAAATTTCCAATCCAAGTTGAATGTGTAAAATATCTTGAATAGGAAAGCTTCTCAAAGTCGACTCCTTATCGATGCGATCGCTTTTTTTCAACTGCTTATCCATGCAATTAGCCTGGATTGGACGCCCAACCTAGCCCTGGGAAACCTGGGCCTGGGCCATAAGAGTTGGCCTGAGGCTGGGCCTAGGCTATTAGCCATGATTGCCCTAGCCTGTTGTTGTTGTTGTTGTTTTATTATATATATATATATATATATATATATATATATTATTTTTATATCATTATCATCATCATAGCATTTTTCCAATTAATTAGGTTTGGCTACATGAATTTTGGTACATTATTGTACTTTATCAAGGGCCATACTATCAGTGAGGTCATATATTTTATCATTACTTCCAACTATGTCCTTTTATGTCTAACCCTTGCATTTTTTGAGCCTTCCACTTGAATTAACTCATACCTCATAACAAATGTTGTACTGGGTCTGTGCTAAACATGACTACGTAAATCAACGATCTCTCATCTTATCACTTATTGGTGTTACACCTAAAATTTTCAGTTTTTTATATATTTGATTAAATTCAATTAGGACAACCGGTGGGGCTCGACCATAATAGGGCCAAGCCACCGAGTCTGGGTCTTTGGCCAAGCTTGGGCCAAGGCCCCTTCAACCTAGTCGGGGCCAAGATTGGCCTGGCCCACCCTCTTCCCTTGCCAGCTCTAAATGATCTCAAAGGAGCTGTGTAGTGTTTGAGAAATTAGTGAGTCCTTTCCCACTTGGCAAGTTGGCATATAAGAATTTATTAAACTTTGGAGGTATTTGTTTTCTCTGCATACCAATGTCTACTATCTATCTGTGCCTAATTTGCAATCTTATTTTCGTGAAAGATTATTAGTTATGCCTTCAAACTATTTTGAGTCTTTCTCAAACTCCTTGAAAAGGAATTCAGTTTTCTATATTTGGATTTGAATGTAATCCAACTTATGATTATGAATTTATCAATTTTAATTTTTAATGTACTGAATTTGCAACCTTTAGTTGCCTAAGGTTAACTCCTTATACAAACTGCACCCTTATTTAATAGCACAAAACTTCTAGTATGAAGCAACTCGACATCGAGATATATAGATGATTTTTTTTTTTTAAAAAGGGCTTGGAGTCTTGAAAATAGTGTATTTTACAACACATTATCTAGACCATCTATTTTCAAGATTTTCATATGTTTTTATAAAGTTGCAACTTTAAAATGTAGAATTACAAATGCGCCTAAAAAATCTATCGCAAAAGGTTGTTTTAATATTGAAAAGCCCTCCAATTGATCATCTCGACATTGAGATATATGAATATAAAAAAAATATATATTTTGAGATCCATAAGTAGTCCATCTTACAATACATTATCTAGACCATCCATTTTCAAGATTTTCATATATTTATAGATCTACTTGCTTTTAACCATTTTTTGAGTTTATAATTTTATAATTAGATATGAAAATAGATTTTCAGATAATCCTAAACACTAAAATTACATGTTATGATAAAATTTGGAGGTACATCTTAATTGGATTGAACGCTCAATAAAATTAAGCTCAATCTCTGCTAAAATAGAGCATGACGATCAAGGTACGTGGGGAATACGCTAGGCATGGAAATTTAAGATAAAACCTACTAAAAATGATCAAAAGGAGTAAATTACCTTGCTGTCGGGGAGAAGTTATATCAAGAATATAAGGCTTTGATGGAGTAGAAACCTCAAGGTATGAGTGACTAGCATTGGATGTGTGTTCATATATACGTTCTCTTATTATTTTCATATATAGAACTCCTAACCCATCTTCAAGTTCCGAACAACTAATTTCCTTGTCTTCTTCCTCAAAACTTGTGAAAATATGGTTAATACAATTTTTTGTATGTGTTCTTTATAGGACAAGGTCACATTAACTGTCGTCTGTCGTATTTTAATTTGAGTAGTTGTAAGTGTGTCCTTAACTAGACTCAAAGTTCAAAGAAAATTTTCCAAACTTTGTGACACATCCAAACATCCAATCTGATATCTAATTGCTAGAAATAATTGTGACCTGGTTGTAATAATCGTAAATGGTTTCATCGTATATAGAATCGTATTCATTTATTGAAAAGATCAAATTGTTATATCGCGTGTCATACGGTGACTTGTGGAGTACACATCATTTAATTTTTAAACTTTAAATTTTGCTCTTTTTTTTTTTTGTTACCACACTCATTTTGCTTTTTTTTTAGATGGATCAGTACAAAATGTACTTCCAATAATTTAATAACTGATTTTTCATATCCTAAATTCATGAAAAACTCGATTAGATTCGTGCATCCGGGGATGCAAACTCTTCGATAATAGAGTAATCATCCTTCACGAGTTTATCTCCCAATGCAAGCTGTGTGTACTCTTGATCGCGGTTATTCATGCTTCTCAAAGTCAAGTAAATAGATTATCTTTTCTGAATTTTCAAGTCAATGGTTCATGGAAGAAGCATAAATTACGGTGGACCAGCACGTGAGACTATATATCAAAATAGCTGCCTGGTTTGACAAATTGCACATTCCTTACCCACTTGCCATATAATTTTGCAAGTTTGGAGTAAGTTTTAGTCTTCTCCATATTACAACGAATTGTCTACTAGATCACTTATCTTTGTACATAGAGGTCATATTCTCATTCATTAGATATTAAATTGGATGGCTTGGGATGAGTCACAAAGTCCGAGATTTTGTTTTTTGAAATTTTTTGTCTATTCAATGACACTCTTACAACCACCCATTTGAAATTTAAAAGACAAGAATGATTGTGACCTCTATGTACAAGAACTAAATAGTTTTCTCATAGACAATCCCATATTATAAACATGATTCTCGTATCTCTCAACTAAAATTATCAAACCTTTGCCTCTTTAACTAAAATTATCAAACCTTTGCCTCTTTGTTGATGTTTCATGAAACTCTCCCTTGGTGTTATGCCATTCTCATGAGTGCGTATATAATGCTTCCGCTAGAGCATATATTGCATAACTACTCCCTTGATAAGACGACCAATTTGGGAGGATCTTTTTTATTTTTTTCAATCTCAAATTTTTTGGTACAACCTAAGAATCACTAGATGGTTATTTTTAGAAAAAAATAAAAAATAAAAAGGAAATTGATGTTTGAGTTTTCTAACCCTTACATCTCACCAGCCACAAAGTTGGACGGTCTTCCTTCTAACTTGAGACATTATTGTATTCAAGTACATGGAATGCAATTAGGATTGTTTCTTCTTCTTTAATTGGAGGTAGTTTATGGGGGACAATGTTTGATTCTAAATAAAATGCGCGCATGATGAGGATTTTGTCAAGTTGCAATGAAAGTCTTAATATGTCTCTCCTATCATTAGCCACAAGTTGTAGGCAGCATGTGTCTGCATCTTGAATGTAGCTTTTCATCCTTTGTTTTCTTGGCCATTCCCATTCATCCCTCCATGAACAACTGTAGAGCATTGAAAGAGCTTTACGTAATTAATCAAACTTAAGGAAATGCTTAATAAACCAATGGAGATGTTGCATTGTTAGAAGTTATTAAATATTTGCATATTTTCTCTGTTTAAATAATTTCAACACCATCATAAAAAGTAATTAGAAGATATGGCTAAAGTCTCTTTCCCTCCCATTCCACTTTCTCTCATGTCAATAATTTTTTATTCACTAATTCTTAAGTAAATGGTTTTAGTGTCAATGCAAATTATAGAGATGAAGTCGAAAGATTTTGTGTTCCAATGGAAGCATACCGTTAATTTACTCCCTAGGGGAAATTTTGATCAAGGAATATTTTTAGGACCACAGATTTTAAGGATATAATCTATTCTGTTTGTTTACTAACCTCAATTAAAATTACTTATGGGTAAAAGGATGGGGTCATGGTGGTAGTACCCCTACAGTACTTTCAAAAAGCTAACTTTATCTACTTTAAAAAACTGGTAGGGGTTTGTTTTCCCCATTATGTTTCCCCCAAAAAAAAAAAAGTAAAACTGCTTCCCAATTGTCCTCTAAACACGATCATTCAAAATTGGACGATGAGATCTAATTTTCAGAGAGCTCAACATCTTTTTACTTTCTTTTGAAATAGTAATCTAGTGATTCTTATATGGTTTCTAGAATTTAAGGAGAAACCAAAAAAAAAATTGCTCTTAAGCAAGTCCTCCTCCTGGGAAGGTAAATAATTCTTATATAATTTCTAAAATTTTTTAGGAGGAAAAAGGAAACACTTATTCCTCCTGGGACGGTAAATATACAGTATGCTCTCCGAGGGAGCACAGTTTATCAAATCACTGAACTGGTTTTTCTTTCCTAGAGCTAAGTTTATGTCTCCGAAAGTCCCAAGAATGAGCTGGTCCTCATTTTTTATTAAAATTTGGGACGAATGCATGCCTAAGATGGAAGAAGAGTCAGCTTATTTCCCGTCTTTATCAAACACTTCTGAGCTTCGGTGAACCAGAAAATTTTGGGTAGAGCCGGCACAGGTCTTGGTTTCAGAAGATGAAATGCCTCATGAAAACTCGCTTTCCTTACGGCTCAGGTGGGTTCCCTTGACCAAGCCACTGCCTATGAGTTGCCAGCTTTCACCAAAATAAAATCTTGACTTCAAAAACATTTAAAATTATATATATCACCCTAAGTCATCCCTTACAAAGACCAAGACCATCCTAGCAAATATGCAATAATAATAGCAAGGTCATTTCCATAGTAGACAGTATATAACACACCTTGGGGTGGTTCTCTTCATCCCTCCCTCTCCTCTCTCTCATCATCACTGCTCTCTCTCTCTCTCTTTCTCATTCATTCATGGCTTCCAAGGCCCAAGGAAACCATGGAGGAGCTATGCTCCCATTCTTGTGTGCGTTGCTGGTGTTGGCTTGTATGGTACACAGTGCTGATGCGATGATTTCCGGGGGATGCATTCCTCGGCCTCGTTGCCAAGTAAATCCAACAAACACATGCGTGAGACAATGTCGACTTCAGCCTGCCGGGCCGGATCGGGTAGCCTGCATCATGGACTGCAGGTCGAATTCATGTGGGTGCGGCGTTCCTCCTTAAAGCACCGTTTGAGAATGAGGAGAGCCCAATGCTTAAATAAGGCCGAGGCCATCTAGCATTATGTACTTCTTCTTTGGCACACGTAGTGTCTGATGTTGTTCTCTGTAGATGTAGGCTTAGCTAGTCTTCTTCCCCTTAATGTAGCCTATAAGCCATCCACATGTAATTTTCTATGTTTTTCGTTTATATTAATTTTCTATGTTTTTTGTTTATATTTTCATTTTGAATGGAAAATGATAATAATCTCCTTGTACTAAAAGTAAATCATCTTATTGAAGAGATTTATCAAACTTTTAGCATTTAAAATTCAGAAACGTGATTTGTGGCCTTTCGTCATGCTAAATAGGAGAGTCCTAATTTCTAAATGTTTTTAAGCTCAATCACTTCCACTTAATCTCCTATGTCGATTTATCAAATTTTGGGTGTCTATCTTTGAAATAGATATGGAGAAAATTTTTGTTAGCTGCCAACCTAACATATTCGTCCTCCTTTCTCCGGGCTTGGGGTTAGCATGATTGGTTTGGGACTTGCGGCCAAATAGTTGGGATAAAGCTCACATAATGATAATACTGATAGACGTGTCTATCCTCTCACATTAACCCAAATATTTGACATAATGACCATGGACCAAATATAAACCAAATACAACCTATATTTCTCACACAATGAAAGTTACTTACACTCAAAATGACTTTCACATGACCTCACTTGGCGCTAAAATAACTCGTACTCATAACAATACTATGCCGATTGAGAAATTCTCAAACACAATGCCACTTAATAAAATACTATATATTTTCTCATGAATTAATGCAAACACTTGGATTACAAACTCAATAAAACTTTGTCCCCAAGTTACATAAATATAACAAAATATGTGCACATTGATCTAAAATCATGGGACGCCAATTATAGAGCTCAATTACCCAGTTTACCACCAAGGGCTTATATATATCCCTTGTACATGCCTACTACCGATAATGCAAGATCTTAGTATCAAGTTTAATAAAGAAAATAGGAAGAAAACATCATTGAGCATCAATCCACGTAATAATCAAGATGGTCAAAATATGAAGGGCTAAAATGAATTCAAGAGTAGGAGCAAGTATGCGGCACACCTAGGCTAAAGGGAGATATATGCAACATCATATTTCAGCATGGTCATTACAGAATTTTGGCACATTGAGGGCTTCGAAATTTGAGGTTTCTAATGTGATAAGAAACTCTTTAGCTTTGTTGTTACTCTAATGAAAAATCTCAAAAAATACATCATGGAAATTGCTCAACAAATTTAGCTCAATCTATGCCAAAATGGAGCATAACCATCAAGGCATGTGGGGAATAAGTTTAGCATAGAAAATTAAGATAAAACCAACTAGAAAATGATCAGAAGGAATAAATTACCTTGCTGTCGGGGAGAAGTTATATCAAGAATATAAAGATTTGATGGAGTAGAAACCTCAAGGTATGACCAACATTGGATGTGTGTTTATACGTTCTCTTTTTCTTTCTTTTTTTCATATTTAGAACAAACCCATCTTAAAGTTCCAAACAGCTAATTTCCTTGTCTTCTTCCTCAAAACTTGTAAAAATACGCTTAATACTATTTACATATTTATTTTTTGTATAAAAATATTTAGAATGAGCATTTACTTTTAGTATAAGGAAGTCACAATTATTCTTATCAATCAGATTTTAATTTGGATTGTTGTAAGTGTGTTATTGATCAATCTCAAAGTTCAAAGAAAATTTCTCAAACTTTATGACATACTCAAGCCACCCAATTTGATATCTAATTATTAGAAATGATTGTGACCTCTTTGTAATAATTGTAAATAGTCTTAATGAATACAATCTTATTCAGTTATTGACAAAATCTGATTTATTGTTATGACGCGGTGACTTGTGGAGTATACACAACATTTAATTTTCAATTTTAAAATTTTACTTTTTTTTTTTTGTTTGTTACCACTCATTTTGCTTTTTTTTTAGATGGATCTGTACAAAAATGTACTTCTAATCATTTAATAACTGATGTTTCATAAAGTAATCATCCTTCACGATATTTTAAGTCCAATATCTACACTTTATCTCCCAATGCAAGCTCTGTGTACTTTAGATTCATGCTTCTCACAGTCAAGTAAATTGATTATCTTTTCTTTATTTTCAAGTCAATGGTTTGACACTATATATCAAAATAGCTGCCTGGCTTGACAAATTGCATATTCCTTACCCACTTGCCATATAATTTTGCAAGATTTTATAGTCAATAGTCTGCTCAATATTATAAGGGAATGTCTACAAAGAGATCATTTATCTTTGGGAAATGTTTCTATACTTCCCCAGAAGTTCTATACTTCCTTTTCTATTTCAATTTAGATCAAATATACCATTGGTAGTTTGATCTAGATTCGACAGCTCAAAGTATTTTATTTTATTTTTTATTCTACAAATTAAATGAATATGAAATTTAGTATGTTCCATCATCTCAATAGGGCGTGCCTAAAAAAATATAAATAATATTTTCAATAAGATAAAATGACCAAAATACCCTTAAAACTTTATGGGGTGTTTTCGATCACTTTATTTTCTCAGAAATATTGTTTTTCATTTTTCTTTACAAATGCATATTTAAGAGAAGAGTGGACACGCAAAATATGGCATCAAAATGTTTTGTAGAAAAAATATTGAAAATAAAATAATGTGGAGGCGTGATATTGTTATTGGATCTATCTAAGCCATTCATTCAGATCTGATGGCTAGATAAGGGGATGTATATAAGTACATCAGGAGAAGTATAGAAAGCATGCCCTTTATCTTTTGTAATCATTCCCACTTATTAGATTTCAAATTGGATGGCTTGGGGTGACCGAAGAAGGCCAATGTTTTTTTTGTAGGATTTTATGTCCAATAATGACACTCTTATAACTACCGATTTTGAAATTTAAAGCACAAGAATGATTGTGACCACCATAGACATAAGATAAATAAATGGTCTCTTTGTAGACAATCCCATATTATAAACATGACTCTAGCGTCTCTCAACTAAAACTTTCAAACATTTCTCTCTTTGTTGATGTTTCATGAAACTCTCCCTTGGTTTTATGTTATTCTCATGAGTGCATGTACCATGCTTCAGCTGGAGCATATAATGCATACTCCTGCCTTGATCAAAAGACCTACTTGGGACGATCTTTTTTATTTTTATTTTTATTTTGTTTTAATCTCAATTTTTTTGGTATACTATATGAATCACTGGATGGTTATTTTTAGGGAAAAAAAAACAAAAAAAAAAAAATTTGAAATTTGAGTTTTTTAACCCTTAGATCGCATCCTCCTAAAACTTGGACAGTCTTCCTTCAATCTTGAGACATTATTGTATTTCAAGTGGATGGAGTGCAAACTACATTGTCAAATAAGAGAGTAGATGGAGTGCAATTAGGATTTTTTCTTCTTTTTTAAATGATGTAGTTTATGGGGACTATGTTTGACACTAAATACTAGATGGGGATTTGTCAAGTTGCAATGATAGTCTTACCATGTCTTGTCTCTTATCATTAGCCACAAATTGTAGCCAGCATGTGACTGCATCTTTAATGTAGCTTTCATCCTTTTTTTCTTATTGACCAAGTTGCGTTCCCATTTCCACTGTTCCCTCCCTAAACAACTGTAGAAAATTGGAATCCTTAAGAATGAGTTAGTTTTCATTTTTTATTAAAATTTGGGACGCGAATGCATGCATTAGTTGCATCCCGAGGTGAAAGAGGAGTCACCCTATTTCCCCATATTTATCAAACACTTCTAAGCTTCAACTTTGGCCAAAATAACACCTTAAACTATAAAAACATTTAAAAGTTTAGAGTGATTTATGTACGGACGTTAAATTTTTTTTTTTTGAAATACGAAATGCTCAATTTATAGATGGATATTACAAAACAAGGTCGGTCAACCCAGTTATATTTATTTTTTACAAAATTGGCCATTGTCCGAGGATTCCATTCTCAGAACGAATCTATTTTATTTTATTTTTAAATTTTTTTTGTAGGTATGGATACTAAAATTAAAAGTAAAACTAAAAAATAAAAATAAAATCCGGTCCAAGGATTTTCGGACTGAGGGCATTTCCTTTTTAATTTCTGCCTATAAACCAAGCATTTCTTATTTTAGAAAAAATACCAAGACCATCCTAGCATAGACATAGTAATTAATCACATCTTGGGGATGTTATCTTTATCGTTCTCTCTCACCATTACTGCTCTCTCTCTCTCATGGCTTCCAGGGCCCAAGGAAACCATGGAGAGTGCAGGTTGGATTCATGTGGCTGCGGCGTGCCTCCTTAAAGTACTTTGATAACGAGGAGAGCCCAACTCAGTAAATAAGGCCGAGGCCATCTAGCGTTATCTACTTCTTCTGGCACGCTTAGTATCTGATGTTGTTCTCTGTAGTCGTAGGCTTTGGCCCCCTTAATGTACTAAATAAGGCCTACAAGCCTTCCACATATAATCTTGCATCCTTTGGGTTTCTATTTTCATTTTGTGCTGGCAAAATGGGGACTAGGTTTGATTGATAGTATTTTAGGTAAAGGAAAATTTATCAAATTGTGCTTAAGATTTGAACAATTGAATGCTCTACTATATACTTACCCCCGCGGGCAGATGACTTATTTAATAAGATTCTTCTGATCCGAACCTAAAATCACTAGATGATAGTATTCTAATAAAAAATAAAAAAAATCTGTTTTGTATTTTTTAAAACTTTGATCTCATGCTTCAAGAATTGGATAGTTTCTATTCAATGTTGAGGCATTATTTTTTCCAATCCCATGAAGTGGGGATTTGGATTTTTTGTTTTGATATATATGTTGGTGTTCTAAGAATACTCCTAAACTAGGTTTTATCCGAGGGAGTATATCGAAAGTACATCGACGACGGGTTAAAACCCCAACCACAGCGTGATGACTAATGCCGTTCTTTTCACATAATTGCCCATAATTTAACTTAGGATCGAACGTTCATTTGACTAATATCTATATCTAAGTTTATTCTGTTGTTTTAAGCTCAATAATGGTAATTTAAGTCTAATACATGTTTACTAAATGGTAAAATATTGATTACTGCTGTCATTTCTTTAAATCCGTGCCTCAAAACTTCTAAGATAATATTCAGTTCAAAAAAAAAACAAAACAAGAGAGGAAAAAACTCAGAAAATGAGTTCTACTTATCAATCAAGTCTCTGCAAATCAATCATGTACACCTTGACAACCATGGATGTACGGCGAAAAAAGAGAAACAGATTTTAAGCCCCAAAAAATGGTGTATAGCACAACTTACTCGTTTGGGCTATTTTTTCAATTATTTTGTAAATCTACTTTATTTATATATTTTTTAGAACTTCAAATTCCATATTCAGGATAGAAATAGATTTTTCAACTGTTTTCAACGTGGAACTATCCTTTCCCTTGGTTTTGAGGTGCAGCTTTATCAAATTTTCTAAAGCCTCAACGTTACAAAACCACAACCTTGTTGAATGGGTGAGGTTAGCATAAGGCGTAGGCTTTAGAGTTGCACTAAAGCCGCGACTGCACTAAACAATAGTTCGTTGCCATGAACCTCTAAGATGGCTTTAGATCTAATTTTCACTATTGATTTCAAAATTTGAAGTTCTAAAAATATTACAGGTCTAACCGATATGTAAACTCTTGAAAATGAACTTGCCTATATAATACGTCGGAAGATATATTATTTTTGGATTTTGTGATGCATCGTTCTTCATGTCCATATTTTATTGAAGTTGAGATGATCAATTCGAGGGTTTTCCAATGCCCTAACTATATATATTAAACCTTTGTAAGGTGAACCTCACATTTTATGGTAAAGCCATGGCCGTATATAAATGTTATTCAGGCCGGTACAAGTTAGGATTGTTCTTATGGTTGATATGTCAGCGTTGACCGTTGTAACACTACAGCCGAAAGGTCGATTTCAGCTACTAGATTACCCAAACCAAACAAAGATGAAAGAGAAATTTATGAAATTATGCATCACTTTTCAACTTTTTAACATTTTACCTTTTTTTCTACTATTTGCACACAAAATCATGTCCATCTGAATCAAAACATATGAGTACAATAGTAAACAGCTAATAGAAAAGCATCGGGTGAATCAGCAGACTCACCTATTTATGTGTGTCCCCCCTCCAAAATCCATCTTTAAGTCCATCTTAAACATGGATTTTGGACAAAAGTTTTAAGTTAACCATGAAGATGACCAGGAATCTAGAATTTGTTTTTCCAAAATGTGAAAATGGTGTTTTTGAAGATATTTTCCTACCATCAATTTTGCTTTTATTTGGAGGCACCATTATTTGAAGTGGATCTCTAAGATGGACATTTGATTCATAAAGGGGACCTATAAAATTAGGTGACTTGGCTGACACTAGGTACGTCTACTGACTCACTAGTTATTTTTTTTTTTGGTAGATCATAGGGATATACAGGCCCGTACCAATTTTAGAAGTGGTTAGTGGTTTTTGAATGTGTCAATGGAAATGAGAATTTAAACCTGACCTCAGATGGTACTACCGCCACGATCTCAACCCATTTCCACTTATTCACTATTAAGTCTTGAGTATTATTTTAGATTTATTTTGATAATTTTAAAAAAATAAAAATAAAAAAAAAATGATTTTATACATACAATTTGATACGATAGTACGGCAACTTCTTTACCCACCATCCAAAAGTCAGAGTCGATTGTCCATAAATTATGGGGGACCATGCACATGACCATATTCACATTTGCGATTATCTACGTGATCTAAAGTCACGCAATTCTAAAGTCTTCTCCATATATTGATTAACAAGTGGATTGCATGTGCGTAGTAACTCTAGTTCCTCCATACAGCCATGCAATCTCTTAATAAAAAAGATCAATGGAAATTGAATATACACTTTACACCATTCATGGAGTCGAGATGTTTAACTTTATTGCACGATTTGATTTTTTTTTTTTGACGCACGACTTTATTTTATTAATATAATAAAGTGATATTCAAATTTAAAATATATTCAATTCAAATAACTAAAATGCTATATGGTGTGAGCACCCTAACACACACACACATATATATATATATATATATATATATATATATATATATAAGAAGATACTATAAAACGCCTATAGGTGAAAAATGGACAGTGACTTTGCCAACTCTCATCACTGTCTATAGATCATCGCACGGTCATGATTGTCCGTTAGTATTTTTATTTTTCATTTTTTTTTTCTGCAAATCAAAAGGATCTAAAATTTGGAGCGCGTGTTCATAAAAAATAGGTGAATCTACGAAAAATATCAAAAAAATATTTTACATGAAAAAATTAACCAAAATACTTCCAAAATATTTCAGAGGATTTTGGTTAAATTTGTTTCACGAATTAATTTTTTTATATTTTTATTAGGTGCGTCTCACTAATATGTACACACGACCCAAATTTCAGATCATTCCGATTTGTAGAAAAAAATAAAAAATGAAATACTACCAGACAATCGTGACCACGCGATGACCTTTGAACGTGAAGAGAGTAGGTGAAATCACTATTCATTTTCACCTATAAGTGTTGAGAAGACTTTTCTCTCTATGTAGTGGCCCGTACCTTCATATCGAGTTCTTCCCAATCATCATCAGTCATATTTACCGGTTTCTTATCTTTCCCAAATAATGTTTTGTATTGCCCTTGATGTATCAATAAATCTTACATTTTTAATTTTCAAATTTCAAAATTATCTATCACATTAAACTTCTCCACCTTAAACTTGTGAGATGCCATTTTCCAAAAAATACTACATTAATTCCTCTTGAGCTCCGATACCACTTGTTGAAGAACCGGGATGACCCAACCTCCACTTTTGAGCAAATTAGGATATCTCAAATCCCACTTTCAGCGATCAAATGAAATGCCAAGAATGCAATAACAAGTGCCATATAAATGAAAAATATAAGAACAATAAAACCAGTAATATGGAAAATCATCAAAACACAACACAAATAAGAGTAGAAAGGGGCACGCACATATACGTGGTTCACTCAAGATGGGCTACGTCCACGGGCAAGACGGCAAACGTGTATTCACTATCAAGGAAAAAAATTACAAGATTTGGGTTATACGGAGTTACCTCATACAATATAAAAAAATGCTCAAACAAAGAACTTCCTACCATAAAACAACCGACAGTCGATTCCTTTTTTTGATTCACTATAATCGCGAAGAAATACTGACAAAAATGGCCCAAGATGAGCTCAAATAGTGGTGTTAGGGTTGCACATTAAAACCCCCAAATTTTCTCTCTATTTTTTACCCCAAAACTTCTCAAACTTCTTTCTCATGTTTTCTTTCCTTTTATACCCCTTTTATAATATCACATCCGCAAGTGCCTTTCTCTCGCTCACGCCCGCACGCGCCTCTTCTCTCGCTCGTGCCCGCATGCGCCTCTTCTCTCGATCATGCCTGTGTGCGCCTTTTCTCTTGCGTGCGCTTCCTGTTTTCCCTTTTCATACGCTCGTCTCTCTCGCTCTCTAAATAACCCTTTGAAAGAGGTTTCCACCGAAGGACGAAAAAGTGCCCTCAAGAAAGGAGAAATGTTGCAGGGGGAGATTTGGCATCACGCCCCAACATTTTTGTCCCTTAGTTTTAAAAAGGAAGGTTGTGAGAGTGTCATTCATTAGACACAAAGTTAAAAAAAAAAAAAAATCTTGGACTTCTTGACTCAATCCAAGACATTCAATTTGACATCTAATGAGTAAGAATAATTGTAATCTTCTTGTATAAAAGATAAATAATCACTTTATAAACATCCCCATCCTAAAAGGGAAATTTACGACGAAAAAAAATGATGTATTGCGGCATGGTCCAAATTTTGAGCTATACTATATTGAGTCCTACTTTAAAAAAAAAAAAATTACGTTCGTCCCATTTTAAAAATCTAATTTTTGAATCATCTAAAATACAAACAAATTTAAAATATTTGGGCCAGGTAGGACTTGCCTCAAGGACGAAACTTAGCCCAAGGTCAAGGCAAGTTATTCAGGTGAGTCCCCTCTCTCCAAGTCATGCACATTCCCATGAAGTTAAAAAAGAAATTAAAAAGATAAAGATAATAAAATGGGTATATAGGTGTCCAAAATCATTCGCACTCATAAAACGAGTATATAAGGATTGACTACAGAGAGACCATTTATCTTTTGTACATAGATGTCACAATCATTCTCATTCATTAGATGTCAAATTGGATGGCTTAGGGTGAGTCACGAAGTTTAAGATTTTTTTTTATAACTTTGTATCTATTCAATAACACTTTTACAACTACCAATTTTGAAATTTAAAAGACAAGAATAATTGTGACCTTCTTGTATAAAAGATAAAGGAAAAAGTTTACACAGAGCAGAGGCTCTAAACCATCAAATTAGAGTCCACCTCAAAAAATTCATTAGAGATATTATTTTGATGCCCAAATATCCTCAAATTGATCATCTCGACATCATGATGTATGACCATAAGAAAGCAATGGATTTTATGTTTTGACAAATGTGCATCTTGTAACGCAGTTTTGGACCGTCAATTTTCAAGATTTTCAAGTTTTCATAGATCTGCTCGATCTACACTATTTTTTAAGCTTTAAATTTTATAATTACAGATGATAATATATTTTCAGGCGGTCACAAAGATTTCCAATATTGAAAACACATTTCTCGACACTATTTGAAGGTGCACTTTAGTTTGATTGTTTAGAGCCTCGACTCGATACAAACCACACCCAAAGGTAAATGACCTCTTTGTAGGTAATCCCTACTTTTAATATCACACTCTAGACCACAACACTGTTTTTTTTATTTATTTATCCCCTAATCAAAAAGTAAAAATATTAACAAAAATTCCCTTTTCCTCTCTCTCTTTCTACCCATCCTCTCTCTACCCGCCCTCTCTCTTTCTCTCTCTACCCCCTCAATCTCTCTCTAGCGGACCTCCCTTATACTCTTTATTCGCCCCCTCTCATCTCTCTCTACATACCGTCTCTCTCTCTTCTCTACCCACTTTCACTCTCTTTTTCTTTCTGTCTTTCTGCTCTCTCCTAAAATCTCTCTCTAGAGAGAGAAAGAGAGATGAGAGAGAGAGGATAGGTAGAGAGAGAAAGAGAGATGAGAGAGAGAGGATAGGTAGAGAGAGAAAGAGAGAAGGCGGGTAGAGAGAGAAAGAGAGAGGACAGGTAGAGAGAAAGTTAGATTGATAGAGGGCGAGTAAAGAGAGAGGGCAGGTACAGAGAGAAAGCAGGCAGGTAGAGAGAGAAAAGGGGATGGCTTAGGGTGAATATTAGGCGTGTGGATGGCAGGCGTAGGACGTGGAAGGAAGGGGATCACGTCTCTTACTTTATAAGACTAACAAGGAGCATGTGGACGTGAAGCTTACCCTATCTTGGGAATGGGGTTGATGTTATAGTCGTAGTGCCACTTGAGCCCCAACTACCGGTCTAGGTTTCCATTCCCACTGACGTATTAAAAAACTGCTAAAATTATTTTTAAAAATGGGTAGGGGCCAATATTCCACATTGATCTACCCAAAAAAATAAGTAGACTATTCTTTTGTATGTGTGGGTGTGTGTATGTGTGTGTGTGTGTGAGAGAGAGAGAGAGAGAGAGAGAGAGAGAGAGAAAGAGAGAGAGAGCAAAACCGGTCATTGGCTAAGTCAGCTGGTTTAGGTGGTTCAGCTGGTTATTTTGAAGAAATTTCCAAAAAAAAAGAAATATATATATATATATTATAATGTTCTTTTGAATGTTTTTGTATCATTTTGACAAACATTGGTATTTTGGTAATGAATACTTATTTTTACATATTTTCTTCTTTTTTGGATTATTTCTAAAATAATAACGGACACAAATTGATCTTTTAAATTCATTTTTTTCATTACTTTTCAACTTTATTTGGATGTGTTTTATTTAAATATTTTTTTTCATATTTTTTAGGATTGTTTTGCATTTTTTTAACATTTTTGGCCACGTACCACTTGCTCGGTTAGGACAAGTGAACCGGCGGTTTTCGAGTTACTTAGACGCAGCTCTTTGCCGGTTTTTGGGTCCGGTTCGTTTTGTCAAACATTAAAAAAGAGCATTTAAAACAAGGCATCAACAAAAATTTACAAGCCGAGCATGATTTCAAACTTATTCAGTATCATTGTCGGATAAGTAGGGCAAATTTTTTTCTTTAAAAAACAAAAAAAAAGAAACCGTACGAGTGGAGGTGCTCTCCGCATAATATTTGGGGAAATATAACCCCAAGCTCTTTAATGGCCCATCCCCTCGAGTCAGTAGTGTTTCTCAACACTCCATGTAACTAACCCTGACTCTCTGATCATGACACCATGGTGTCCTCTAAACTTTGCAAACTTTAGAAAATTCAAACCCTTCCTAAACACGTTTGTAGTTCACTATGGACTTTTGAGTATTTTGTCGTTCAATTTTTTGGTTTTTCAGTTTTAATATTAACTTGGGACCTTAATGCAATGCAACTCCGTCACGGTGTGGTACTCTCCTACTAGGGCTGGCAATGGGTCGAGTAGCCCAGCTTGGCTCAATCGGATTGGTTATGAAAGGCTAGGGAGCTGCAAAATGTGGCCTGAGGGCTGAGCTATGGTTGAGCCACCACAACTCGAGAACGGGCTTGGGCTAGAGCCATAATGACACGATATTGTATCTTTTTTTGCCCTTTTTGAGTGTATGGAAAAAAGATAAGTGGACTCATGACTTTAATGAGGGTATGATCCTTAATAGAGCAAAATGACGGACTAAGATTCGTATAGCTGACCTCATTTAATTGGAAAATGCTATAATAATGATGACGAATCTAGGGAAAAAAAAAAATATAAGGTTGACACCTTAAAATGTAGGTGCACCTCTAAACTTATTAAAAAAAGTTGTTTTGATGTTGGAATAATTGATCCACACACACATATATATATATATATATATATATATATATA
>NW_006500031.1:537464-579035 GCF_000471905.2 Amborella trichopoda
TTTACTTACTACGTAGGTAGTTTAGTTTAAGTTAGTAGTATCTCGTCTCTTCTATAAGTAGTGTGTCTCGTACTCCTACGATAGTCTCTCTCTCTCTCTCTCTCTCTCTCTTAATATATATATATATATATATATATATATATATTCATATTCCTTAGGTTATACTGATTTTCGGGTCCATAAAAAAATTACTCCTTGTTAAGCATAATTTGTTAACTTGGAAAGCTGAGAATTGGGCGTCTGTGAAAAATAAATTGATCAAACTCTTACTGCTATTCAAAGGTGGGAGCAGGATGTTCAACAGATAGGGCACATGTCTGAGGATGACCTGGTTATTAGGAACCGGCTGTTGTCATCTCTGGACAATTTTCATCGATTGGAAGAAATTTTCTGGAAGTAAAGGTCGAGAGTAAAATGGCTAAAAGAAAGAGACTGTAACACTAAGTTCTTTCATACAATTGCTAGTACTCGTAGGAGACAGAATGATATTTCGGGTTTAGTGATTTCTGATGTTGGTGTGGATGATAATGTTGCATGGGAATCTAGCATTATTTCTCATTTCCAAATGGTTTTCTCTTCTGAAATTCCCTTTAAGCCTAATATGGAGGGTATTGCTTTTTCTATAATTTCGGCTGAGTTAGCTGCAGTCCTTGAGGTTGGGGTTTCTATGGAAGAATTACAGCGAGCTATTTTTAAACTTCCAGGGGATAAGTCCCCTGGACCGGATGGTTTTCCCTTATTTTTATTTCAGAGATTTGGTCAGTGGTGAAAGTGGATTTGTTGAACATGGTTAGGGAATTTATGGAGGCTGGAGAACTTTTTTAAGGTGTAAATGCTACTTTTATAGCATTAATCCCAAAGCGATCCGCTATTTCTTCCCTGTCTGATATCAGACCCATTAGTCTCCTCACTAGTCTATATAAAATTATTACCAAAATTTTAACGGAGCAGTTGAAGTTTGTTCTTCCTTTTTTGGTCTCTGAAACTCAGTCGGCTTTTATCCAAAATAGAATGATTTCGGATTGTGTGCTCACTGTACAATAAAGCATTAATTCTAGATGTTTAAGTGGGGAGCCAGTTGTAGTGTTGAAATTGGATATGGAGAAAGCTTATGACAGAGTAGAGTGGTGTATTTTTGATGGATGTTTTGAAAAATATGGGTTTTGGCTCTAAATGGATAAGCTGGATCTTTGGTTGCCTTTCGTTGTCCCACTTTTCGATCCTAATTAATGGTAGCCCAAAAGGTTTTTTCAGGGCTTCCAGGGGCCTCAGACATGGCGATCCCCTATCACCTTTTAATTTTACTCTTTAGTAGGATGATTTGCAATATTGTGGATAATGGTTACTTCAGTGGCTTTAAGGTTGCCCAGAATGGTTTTCGAATTTCCCATTTACAGTATGCTGATGACACACTGCTCTTTTATGATGCGAATGTAGCTCAAGTTGACCATATCAAGTTTCCTTACTTATGGGATTGAAGGTGAATTTTGGTAAATCAATTTTGATTGGGGTTAATTGTGATGGCATAGTGGTTCAAAGCTTAGCGACACGATTTGGGAGTAGGGTGGACGTCTTTCCATTCAAATACCTAGTATTACCTATTTCGATAAGAAATGTGCCTGTTGCTGCATGGGATATTGTTTTACAACAACTCCATTATAAGCTCGATCTGTGGAAGCCTAAGTATCTCCCTTTGGGTGGACATGTTACTCTGTTGCTTTCCTACTTAGCAAATCTACCAATTTATCAAATGTCTCTGATGCTCATGCCAAGGGTAGTGGCAAGGTGCATTGAATTTATGATGTGGAATTTTTTATGGGGTTCTTTTAGTGAAGAGATGAAATATTACTTCATTCGATGGGATAAGGTTTGTGCCCCAAAGGGTGATGGGGGTTTAGGTTTGAGACGATTGTTACTTATGAATGCAGCACTATTATGCAAATGGTGGTGGCGAAGCATTCACTCTAAAGATCAATTATGGTATAGAGTGCTTGCCTCAAATTATGGCATTGATAGGTCTAGTATGTGGATCAATAGGGGAGTTGGTAGGGTAAGTACTTCTTCTCTCTGGAGAAATATTTATGCCTTTAAGCAAGTAGTTGGTCGTAATATGAGGTAAGTAGTTGGTCGTAATATGAGGTGGCTGTCTGGATTAGGTTCATCAATATCCTTTTGGCACCATAAGTGGTTGGGTGATATGCCCCTAAAATGTAGCTATCATCTTCTATATGAAAAAACTAGTGCGCCGCATGCTATGATTGCTGATGTCGTGGAAGTGATAGGTGATAAGGTTAGTTGGAATATTACCTTTCTTTATGATAGGATCCATAACTATCTTTATCTGCCGTTTATCAAGTTGTTACAAGATCTTTATCAGGTGGATATTAGGCCTCATCAAGAGGATGAGTTGGTATGGGCGATAGATAATGATGGATAGTTCTCAGTAAAGTCTGTCTACAAACTTCTTTTTTGTGAAAGAGTACGACCTAAGATTTCACAGATCGGGAGATGGTTTATTATTCTTAAAATGCAAGTGTTTATTTGGTTAACAGCTCAAGATAAAGTCATTACTGTAGATAACCTAATTAAGAGGGGGAAGATAATTACGAATGTGTGCTTAATGTATAAGGATGATGGGGAGACGGGGGCGCCTTTGTTCATTCATTGTTCTTTTGTTTCCAAAATTTGGTGATGGAGCTTTCAATTGATGGGGATAAAGCTAGTACTGCCACAAAATGTATTGGACCTAATTGTTCAAATGGGTGTGCCTTTCCCTAAAGTTGGAAGACAAATATGTAAAGTTTTA
This sequence comes from Amborella trichopoda, assembly GCF_000471905.2. The sequence goes on from NW_006500031.1 coordinate 540,271, forward strand.
CGGGGGGCTATTATGTGGGAAGTGTGGTTGGAAAGAAACATAAGAACTTTTGAAGAGGTGGTTTCTAGCTTTTAAATGGTGATCAATAACATCAAATTAAGTCTCTGGTCGTGGTTATCAGTTACTAAAGAGGGTTGGGGTATTTCCAAAACTGATGTTATGATTAATCTCTCGATTCTTTTTCACTTGGATGTGCCTAGAAATAGACCCTGTGTTAGATAGAAGCCTCCGAATCAAAGAGTCCTAAAGTTGAATTTGGATGGCAACTCTTTGAGCAATCCAGGCCCAGTTAGTTATGGTGGCGTAATCCGAGATTGTCTAAAGAATGTTCTACTAACATATGCTGGACCTTACGGTATTATAACAGCTAACCATGTTGAATTACTTGAAGTTTTGAATGGTTTGAAGAGGATAAGAATCTTTTATATATATATATATTTTTTTTTTTTCTTTCACAAACACAAACCTCTCCCTCTTTCTCTCTCATAGAGAGAGAGAGACACCTCTAGACACACATGCACGTTTATGCAAGTTTGAATATATTTTTGTCTATGGAAATAGCTTTGATTTTCCTCTATGCAACACGCGCATGCATGATGGTGTTCCTGTTTGGGGAGAGCAGACTAAGTCCATATACCCGGCGAATAACTGTTTGTTTTTTTTTGGTGATTAATCTTTATGACACCATTCATAAGATATCTATGTGAAATTTCTGAGATAACTTCACATCCGTACGGCATGTTAGGATAAAATTATATGCATTTCGATTGTAACTGAAAGGGCTTCACAATGACATTTAGAAAGTGATGATTGAGCCATGGATCGAGGGCCGTTTGGGGCTCGAAACTATAGTTATCAAATCCACGATTAATCGCCGATTTTCTAAAAAAAACGGAGATGTTTTGAAAAACGTTTAAAACAGCGCATTTTCTAAAAGTTCGTCAAGAAAAACGCGTTTTCTTTATAATACCGCTAAAAACACATTTTTATGAAGAACCAATAAAACGGGACAAAAAAACGTTTCTTTTTTTAGAAAGAGAAACAACTTTTTTTTCCTGATATGTATAATTTTTAAAAAAATATATTATTTTCACAAAAAAAATCCTAAAATGAAAATTTTTATCCCCAAATTACAGAGAAAAACCCAATGAACCACAATCTTCTTGCTGATTTTATAGAGAAAAACCCAAAAAAAAATGAAAAGGGCCTTGTTTCTCTCTCTAGAACCACAAACTTTGAAATCTCCAAATTACAGAAAAAAAAAAACCTATTGAATCACAGGCTTCTTGCTGATTTTGCAGAGAAAAAGCCCAAGAAAATGAAAAGAGCCTTGTTTCTCTCTCCAGGACCACAGGCTTTGAAACCTGCAAATTACACAAAAAACCCCATTGAACTACATATTGTTGTTAATTTTATAGAGAAAAACCCAAGAAAATGAAATGAGCCCTGTTTCTCTCTCTTGACCTGCTTCATCCTTCTTATCATTATTCTACGCTACATGAGTGGTACAGTTCACTTCAGCTCCCATTTCTCCTTGTCACCAAATGCTGCTTCCCCAAAAGCTACGATCCCCTATTAACAAGCTCCTCACTCTCTCTAGAAAGTAGAAACAGAGGACCCAAATGCAAGCATGTATATAAAGTTTAACTCTAATCATTGACCATAGTTACAAAGCAGTTATACTATAGTTAAAGCATTTAATAAAAAAAAGATTTACTAAAGTATATAATGAAACATTTATGGTATATTTTTTTGATATGTATTTAAGTAGGTTTGATATTTGTTGAAGTTTTTACTGATCGATTAGTTATTGATGGTTTTGATACAAGATTTATTTTTTAAAATTTTAAAATTTTTAATGTTTTAATTTATAGATTTTTTAACTCTTATTTTTTTAGCCAGGTCCGATATATTGGAGATATCTTTACATAAATTTTTTTTTTTTGGAGAGAAGTTCAAAACTTTATTAATCACACATTAAAGGAAATTACATAATCGGATACCGAAGTCTCAAATAAAGAAGAACCTCTTTTAACAAGTTGGTCAGCTAAGCCATTTACTTCACAATAGACGTGCAAAAAAAAGCAACAAAGAGGCCTAGTAATGTCTAAAATTTCCAACAGTATAGACCTAAGATTTTAGGGTGATTTTTGTTCCAAATTACACCACTTGATGACATTAAGAGAATCACCTTTGACATTAAGAGAATCACCTTCTACCACATAAGGCACACCAAAATTCCTTGTATTGAACCTCTTTAAACCATGAAGAAGAGCCCAAAGTTTCGCATAGTTCGTAATTTTAACACCCAAAGGACGTGCATAGGAGAATATCATAGTTCCATTCCAATCTCTAACCACCCCTCCAAATCCAGTAGGGCCCGGATTACCCAAAAAGCTCCCATCAAAATTGAGTTTATAAACCCCCAAAGATGGTGGTGCCCATTTGCCATGAGGCCCACAAAAAAAAGGTCTCAATTGTCGATCTATATTTTTTATCTAATTTTATCATCCAACTTTTTGAAATAAAAACAAATTTCTCCCGATTTTATGGCAAACGGATATAATGATAATCCCCGACCTGCTAACTATTCTCGAAACAGGGCCAATAACAACTAGAACTTTTGGTTCATGCAACTTGTCGGAGCCACAGGTGCGATTCTTGATATGGCGGACTTCCCTTCAATTTTTTGTGTGGCAACTAGGGAATAATCTTGGCATTCCAAAGAGATCAATCAAAACAAGGTTATGGAAAGTAGAATGACCATCAAAATAAAAAAAGGGAAAGCTTTCTGTATTCCCCCCACATCATAGAAGTTCTATGTTGTTTTTACCATCCCGCCATTCATTTTTGATCGAGAGAGTCCCTCACTATTTGATCTTAGATCCGACATATCAAAGTGTTTTATTTTTAGTTTTTTTAATACAATTTTTCGGAATATGAATTTGGTACGTGTTATCTTCTCATTAGGGCGCACCTATAAAAAATATTAACAATAATTTTTCGATAAAATATAATGACCAAATGACCTTTTGAAACTTTCAAAAGCATTTTGATCATTTTAGTTTATTGAAAATATTTTTTTTATATTTTTCATTAATGCGAGTTTAATAGAGGAATGGAAGTCCAAAATGTGGTATCAAAATAGTTTATAGAAAAAAATTAAAAATAAAATAGTGTAGAGACGTGACACCGTGATTGAGATAATCTTAACCCTCTATTAAAAAATGGACGGTTGGATAAAGGGAACATAGAACTACTATGTTGTAGGAGAAACATAGAAAGCTTTCCCAATAAAAAAAGAAACACAAATCCGTCAAGTCTCTAGCATTTGTGCCATCAAAACAACTTTAGTGGTCGAATCTCCATTTTTGTGGCGAAAGATCGTCCCTTCTAACACCAAATAAAAAGTGAAATTAGGGCCTCGTACCATGTACATGGGAAGAGATCCCAGTTTTAGGAACTTGAAGTATCTTTTCAGACATTGTGTATGTCTAATTTGATCATTTTTTCCTTTACCCAAATTTCTTTTTATTTTTCTTAATTTCTTTTACATCAAATCCAACCAAATACGTGCTCAAATATGCGTTCCCCGGTCTGCAATTTGAGCTCAAATATCTGTCTTACCTTTTTCATTTTGCCATTCTTGCTCATACTTTCTTTCGTTCTCTCTTAATTTTTAGAGAATATGTAATTTTTAACATGGAGGTTATGAATATAAAAAAAATTTCAAAACAAGAAATTATACTTATATTAAAAAAACATTTGGACGTTTTTTTTTTTTGGATAAAATCAAAATTTATTCATAAAAAGTATCAATTATATCAACGTTTCCACATTATCAGCGACCGCTAGTGAATCCAAAAGCACTCATCTCTTAGCTAAAAAATCAGCTTCACCACTAGCTTTCCTATACACATGTTCTAGAGATAAAGATAATAAAGACAAAATATCGAAAATCTGCAGCCCGAGCATCTTAAGTTGTCACGGAAGTCGTTGTTCTTTCTTACACCATCTATTGACATTAAGCGAGTTAGCCCAAGTGGATTTGATCAAATCAACAGCACTAGGTTCCTCTAACCAAACCAATTCCAGCCTAAAAGGCTTCCTCCCATTAGGAATCACTTTTGTATTCAACAACAATGGAATGTGGTCAGATGAAAGCCTAGGCAAAGCTTTAATCGACGCCAAAGGAAAAACTTCCATCCAATCAGGAGTCACCAATAAACGGTCCAGTTTAGACATAACCAGATTAGTTTTATTGTTATTGAACCAAGTAATTTTGGCCCCCACAATAGACAAATCTAGCAATTGAAACCATTTTATAAAATAGTTAAATAATCGCATCATAGAATTGATGGGAGTATTCGAAGATGAATCATCATGTCAACGTAAGAAATTAAAATCACCCTCCAAACAGATAGGTAAATTATGGGAAATTAAAACATTTACCAAAGCATTGAGAAAATCTTCTTTAAAAGTAGGTAATACGTGACCATATACATTCACAAGTCCCCATTAAGTTTCTGCATCAGAACCTTGAAAAAACAAAGCCAAAAACCTATCATCTCTAATAACCTCCACACAATATAAGGCAAGAGGATCCCATAAGACCCAAAGACCCCCAGAAGCCCCTATAGAATCAACCCCTTCAAACTTAACTGCCCCAAGACCCCAACACTCCTTAACTAAAGCAAAAGTTGGAGCAAAAGACTTAGTTTCCTACAAAATAACAACTACTGATCTAAACTTCTGAATTAAAACCTTTAAATCACTTATGCGTCTGGTATCCCCCAAACCTCTGACATTCCAAGATAAGATCAGCATCAAAGGTAAGAGGAAGAACTAAGCCCCTACTCAAAGGACCTAATATCGCCACCATCTTCAAAACGAGCGTTATCAGACCAACATTCAAACTGGCACTCCATCTGGAGGAGTCACTGTTAACCTCCACCACTTCAATATCTGTGATTTTGAGACCCCCCTCCGGCTTAGCCTTTGGGCCCTTAGCTGTAATCCTAGCAGACCATCTAACTGGGTGACTCTCCTTAACATGACCACTATGCGATTTAGACTTTTTAAGAGTCCTATCGACCGACTCCTTAACAGGTATAACTTCTACTGATTTAGCTTTCTTCAACTGCTCCTTTATAGATTTGACCACCATAGCTAATGGAACCTCATAAGAAAAACCAATATCAGCCACCATCATAGCAATCCTACCATCATTCTCAATATCAGCCCCATCGTTATAACTGATTCAGCAAGACCATCATTCTCAATAACAGTGTCAGCCGGTTGAACTACTGGGGGCTCCAAAGGAGCATTAGGATCTAGGTCAGCACCCCCTTCCATCTCTCCCAAATCACCAAAGTGAGGTGGTAAAGCACCATCAGGATCCAAACCAGCATCCCCTTCCACCTCTCCCAATCTATGGAGGAGCAAAGGTGCAACCTGTGGAATCACATTTAACCGTTGTTCCCATGCTGCCTCCTTCAAAGCCAGATTGAAACCCTCCATGTCAAAGGGAAGGTGAGCATCAGCCACAAGGACCTCTTCCGCTAGCTGTTCCTCAGCCATTTGCTCCTCCTGAATATCATCAACCATCACCAGAGCCAAAGGATTAATGGGTTCCTCAAATGTACAAGCACCTTCTTTCTAGTAGCTCTGTGAAAAAAAAGAACTGTATCCTTAAAACAACACACCACCAAAGTAACACTACAAGCAGAAAGTGTTGCACCGACAAAGGGAGATAACTTCGGCCAAAATTTACAAGCTTTGAGGAAGTAGAGAGAGAAGAGGTAGATAAAAATGAGAGCTCACCGAAGGAAAAAATATGAGGAATCCACACGAGTTGACCCCTTGTCACCACCACGCCTAAAGAAATGGAGAGTATCCTCTCCCAACACCATTGAGTCAACACGTGGAGAGGATAAAGCCACGTTCCCTATAAAGACCGGATGCACCAATATTTCTGAGATATGGGGGCTGACATGATTTAGTGAACCGAAGGAGCACCACAATCAATTAAAGGCCTCTTGCCTTTACTTGTGGGAGATGAAGAAGGTAAAAGATAGTCAAACGAATTGTTAAGGAAAGCAGCCCACCTGAACCCAAATTTTTTTAAAATTCAAAACTTTGGAGCCCATGCTACCTCCACCTGTCTTCTTCAACCCCAAAAGGTGGGAGTTGAAATTCGTATTGGACTTTTGCATCTGAGACCCCATACCATGGAACTTTTGCATCTAAGACCCCATACCTTGGAAGACCTTCTTATTTCTTTTATTATTGACTACAATCCAACCATCACCATCTAAGGGCACAACATCACTCGACAGAGAAGCTCATTCTCCTCCATCACTTTCAAAGCCCACTTGCAAATGAGTCTTGTGCGGAAAATGGCCCTTTCTCAAATGCCACAGGTTGACACGTACAGAATCCATAGACCCCACGTTCAAGCGTTCCCGATCAATATTACAAAAGGAACCACAAACATTTGACAACTTTTGAACGATGGCCAGTTTCCAGGCATGTAGAGGTATGACCCGATAAGTAACCCAAATCCTTTCCCTTTCAGCAAAAGACCCATTAGCAGAAGGACTCCATGAATCCAAGGACAACAACTTATCTCGAATTCTAACAAATCTATTACGAGAGAGCACAAACTTAACTTCATCAGCTGATCTAAGGAAGAAAATCACCCTATTTACACCCAAAAGATGTACTTTAGGCATAAAGGGCAGACCCTATCCCCTCTTCGCCCAATCCCCCAAATCAAAAACATCATTAGATGGAAGAAAAAAAGAACCCACAATCACCAAATTTGTTTTAAAACTAGTATCCTCCACAAACTTACTGTCAACAACAATACAAGGCAAGAACTATTAGTTACAATTATTTTTAGATGGACTACCTATTTACATCCAAGATGGATACTTTATACCTCTGGGCCGCATATTGTAGAAATGCGGTCCAGCCCCGCATGAAACAATTGATCTTATCAAATACCAAAGTAACTTTTTTTTCTTTGGAACAATTGTTTCATGCAGGTTGGACCGCATGAAACAATATACGGAGGTATAAAGCATCCATCTTAAAGATGGATGCAAATAGACGGTCCCGTCTAAAAACAATTGTATTTAACAGTCCAAATGTTTTTTTAATATAATTATTATTTTTAGTTTTAAATATATATATATATTTTCATATTTATAATCTCCATGTTAAAGATTATATATTATCTAAAAATTAAGATCAAATTATATTTATTACCATGCCAGCAGTTCTAGAGGAACGGGGTGGTCTCATAGAAACCGGGGGTTTTTTGTTTTTTCCGAGGTGGGCCTTCGTGACGTTGACACCTTGAAATACTTTTTTTTCGTAAAAAGGAATGAGGGATACTTTCAGTATTTTAAGAAAGAATTGAGGATATTTCCGTCAAGAGGCCATCTGGCTTCTATTAAGGCAGTTAGACAGATAATCTTGTGACGGCACTGCAAAACCTCCTGAGCCAAATGGAATGCCTCCTATTTTTGGTTGAAAGACTTGCACACAAATTTCGACCTCCATTGAAAGGGTCTTCCCTCAAACCCTAATTTTCCGAGTAAAGAAATAAACAAACAGACGAAAAGAGTTCCATAAAACCTAATTTCCTCTTTCTGATCGTGTTTCTGCACGCTTTGGTTGCAGGAACCATGAATTCTAATGGAGCTACCAGCTCTGTCAGTAGTGGCCCTAATGAAGCTTCAAGGAGAAACTCCAAGAGACCTAAATGTAATTCTTCTCAACCATTGGAAAAAAGCTTTCCTTTTCTTGTTTTTCCTTTCAAATTATTTCTTCGTGGTTGTTTTTTCGTTTTCGTTGTTTTTGGATTGATGTTTGTGCATGGGCTCCTGATTATTGGAACTTTTTTTTTTTTGTGATGATTTGATGAGATTGTTGTTTTGGTATTTTGTTTTGGGTTTTTCTTTTAATGCTTCGGCTTTTAATATGCCTGGGAGATTGTCTATCTCAAGTTGTTTCTCTATCCATGCCTGCTATATTGTTGATTTCTATCTCGTTCTATAAGCGACTTTGATGATCGCTTTCTCTTCATGAATGCCTTCGAGCCTTCAATACTCTCTCTCTCTCTCACACACACACACACATTCTCTCTCTCTCATACACACAGACACGCACATGCATGTTTATCCAAGTTTGAATTTGTTTCTGTGTTGCTTCAAGGATGCATTGGGTGGTTGAAGTATTACCTTACTTAATAAAAATGACTTGAAGCAGAGCAGGTTAATACAGGGGATGAATATGTAGAATGTGTAGTTTATGCAATGCTAATACATGGAAAGCTATTTGTTGATTTGGATGGATTTTATGGCTTCTGATGGTGTGCATGTTTGGGGAGAGCAGACTAAGTCTTAATACCAGTAGAATAAGTGTTTGTTCTTTGCTGATTAATCTTTATGGCACCATTCAAAATAAATCTCTGTGAAATTTGGTCTTGAGATCAATGAGGTAGAGTCAATAGACTCTGAGCATTCCAATCTTGTTCTCCCTGCCCAAAACTTCCATGATTGAACCACCTGCCCTAATAAAATACCCAAACCCCAATTCAAACAAACAATGGTATTTTTTGTGTTACTTAAATCAAGGAAATGTTTAGACACATGATATGAAGATCACATATTATTATCATTCGAATCAGAACGTATTCAGTTCGATACTTGAATGAAGTTTATTGTTTTTGTTACACAAAACTCCTTTGATTTTCAGCTAATCATCTCATTTTATTGGTGTTTATTTATATCTCATGCTTCCTGATGAATTATTTGACAATAACCATGAAACTGCATGGATTTTGGAATGAGGCTGAGAAACTCCATTTGTGCTAGCACTTCTTGCTGGTTCTTGCCTCAAACAAGCACCAACCCATCCGGCCATGTCGAAAGCCAGATTCAATGCGTAATTCACATCCATGCTTCTCTCTCCAATACTCGAATTATAGCCTCTGGTAATAGCACATCTCCTTCTTGATACTGCATTGACTCTCTCCCTGTGATCAACTCCAGTTATACTACACCAAAAGCATAAACATCCACCTAGGGAGTCACCAATCCATTCTACCAATACTTAATACCTTTACCCTCTCCCTTTTTAGCATTTCTTACCTCCTCGCATCTTTCCATCTAAAAATTGCTGATCATAGCCCTGAAATTCGTATTCAAAAGTACATTATTGCTGCTGATATTACCATGGATATGAAATTCGTGCATAATTGTGAAGATACTGATATTAGCCATAAATTTGCACGACTTTCATCGATTTCAAAGTCCTTGACCTATTTGATTCATGGATCTAGGCACTCAAAGGCCCATACTCTATAAACTCATGAATGTGATGGTAGCTGTGTTTGTTGAAACAGATGCCTAAAAGCCTGATAACATTGGAATGGTTCATCTTTTTAATTTTGATGCCTTCCTTCGCCTGACATAAATTCACTTTTTTAATGGCTATAACTATGAAGATTCACTAAAAAAAAAAAAGGCTATATCTATGAAAACTATTTTGCCAAAATGCACCACCCCCTTGATTCTATACTCTATCAGATGAGAATCCATTTATTGAAGCATACAAATTTGGGTATCTGTACACTTCTAAGGCCATTATTGGTATTGAGATCATCCATAAATTCAGTGAGTTTCTTCTTGCTTAAGCTGTCCGGCTTTAAGGTATTCTTCATCAATAACTTGACCTGATTTTTTGTTCTATTATAGAATGAAAAGAAATGGAGAAAGACATGTCAACCAATAAGGAGAGGAACCCAGCTCCTACTCCAAGCCCCACTTGGAGCCCAGTTTTTGTGTACTGAGTGGTGGAAGGGAGAGAGATTGGTGGAAGGGATATGGTTTAATGAAAGAATGCCTTTTCCTCCAAAGGATCAAGAATGTAGTGGGAGGATAAATGTCAGAATTTCCCTCAGTGAGCTCATTGGCATCAAGAATAGTCTCAGGAGTAATTCTAAATTTCAAGCTAACATGAAAAATTCTATCACGCTGAAGTACTGGAAACTCAACATATACTTAATGCCATTTTTTATTTACTTTTTGCTAGGTCAAGCACATCTCTCTGGAGCCTTAAACTCTGAACTGTTAGATAACTTAATGGGCTCTATTTCATATAATGTATCTTACTAATGACAATTCACAAGGATGATCACCTATTTTCCATCTTGAAAGCTGGTAGAGAAAGAAACTGAATTGATATGGGCAAATTCAGAGGGATCAGACCAAAAAAGCTGAGATATGGCATAACTTTCATGGGTTCTTGATACCTCAAAATTTGATAAGAGTTGCTGGTGTGTTCTGAGTCAATGCATGTGTAACCATGGTTTGAAGAAGAATTTTGGTTTTTGTTATTATTTCCTTGCTAAGATTGCTAGGCTAGCATGCATGGCAGAGAGGGCATGACGCAGATGAGGCAAAGGATGAGGCAGTGGTGATCCATTTCATTAAATGGCTGATATTGGTTTTGTTTCACAAGAAAGGGATAAAAGGAAGCTCTCTCTCTCTCTCTCTCAGACGAAGAAACCTTGGACTTGACTCAAATTTGTATAGCTGCTATGCATGCAATTCATTCTCTCTCTCTCTTCTCTCTCTCTCTCTCTCTCTCTCTCTCTCTCTCTCTCTCAGAAACCCTGGACTTGACTCAATTTTGTATGGCTGCTATACATGAACTTCATGTTTTTTGGAAATCTAATCTCTCTCGAAGAAGCCTTGGACTTGACTTGATTTTGTATAGCTGCTATACATGAAATTCATTTTTTTTTGGAAATCTAAAGTAGCGTACATTATTTTTAAAAAAAAACAAAGAAACTTAAATGTTGAGAAAATTTTCATAACACTGGGCTGTGGTACTCAAATCCTCGAGGGAAATTTCTGACATGGGCCCTTTGTTTTCTTTCATTTTTTTTTTAACTATTAAAGGAATCTACCTTAGGTAGGCTTCTTTATTGACTGTATCCTGATTAAGTGTGAACTTCATATTTGATTTCTTCTCTTCTTTATGTGATGGTTTATCATCTCTTAGAATTGTATTCGATGCACTTTAGGACTACTCTTTTCCTGGCATTATTAAGGTTTTGGTGATTGATTGTTCTCCCTTTACTTTTCCGATGTTAAAAGTAGATAACTTTTGGATTCTTTCATCTGCTAATGGACACATGATATTTTATGTGATGATATGATTAAAATTGTTGATGTATCTTCCTGATAGCATTGTTGATATGTTCCAGATTCTAAATTCACGCAACAGGAGCTTCCAGCTTGCAAGCCACTTCTTACACCAGGATGGGTAAGCTCCGATATTATTAGACAATAAAAGAGTTTGTATTTTAAAGTCTTTCGTGCTAGGTCTTCTAGAGACGGTGCCATTGTGTAGCAGATGATGTCACAACAAGATCAACCTGCTTCTAAAATTTGTGTCGCTTCTTCTGTTGCTTCTCAACTCTCTCTCTCTCTCCGTGTGCATGTGCATGCGCAAAACTCTGTGATTTATGTCCTTCCCCCCCCCACACACACACACACACGCACACACACAAAATTCAAAATTCTTTCTATTTTAGTGAAAAATGCTCTCCCTCCCCCTCGCTTTTCCAAAACAACGTAGCATTTAAAGCATGTCCAGGATTTGTGGAGTCTCATATTGTTATTAACCTCTCAGGTCATCACAGCGTTTACATTGATTGGTGTCGTCTTCGTTCCCATTGGGGTTGCTTCCTTGCTTGGATCTCGTGATGTATGTATGTTTGATATTGGTGCTGATTATAGGGAAATTATAGTTTAATCTAATGGATCATGGAAAAACAAAGTCTATTGGATTTATCACCATCCAATAAAAATGGTTGATGGTTAAAACAGGAAAGGAGGCACCAATACGGACATCTCCTGTTCTGGTTGGTATCTCTCTTCATGGCCATCTATCATTTCTTTTAATGGTGATCACACCATTGTATTTTTAGTTGTTTTTCTTTCTTTAAGTATGACACTACTGAACCATGAATATACCATAGTCCATCGGCATTTATATACTTTCCTATGATTGTTGTCACATGCTTGCTTTCATAGATAGGCTAAAAAGTAAGCTTTGGTATTCTAATGAAGCTCTTTCCTATTTCTCTAGGTTGTTGAAATTGTCTATCGATATGAATCCGAGTGCATACCACAAAGTTTTAGTGATAAGAAGCTTGAGTTTATACAAAGTAGTGAAACTAACAAGACCTGCACGAGGACTTTAACTGTGAGTATCTGATCCGCATTGTATTATGGGGTTTCTTACAAAAACATGAAGAATAGTCTCTGAGCATCTTACTTTAGGATTTTCCCCTCTTGGAGGTTCTAGTATGTCTTCCTGAACAAGACAAGTTTTGCAGGTACCAAAGCATATGAAAGCCCCAGTTTTTGTCTATTACCAGTTGGATAACTTCTATCAAAACCACCGTAGGTATGCATCATCATTGAAATTCATGTTACAAATGTTTGTTACCTGTTCCCTTATGAGATTATGACCACTTTTATCCTAAAGAACTTTGTTTAATTCAATTATGCATAAGAAAATCATGATCTTTTTTTTTTTTGGTGAGGAAGTTTAGAGGTATATTCTTTTTAGCACTGTTAATGGACAATTGGACATCACTGATTGTGTACTTTTGTACTCCCTCACGAAGAAAATATTTTGTTTTTATTCTAAATTGTTTGAGTCTTCAGGTATGTCAAGAACAGGAGTGACAAGCAGTTGCGGGATAAAAAAAGTGAAAGGACCACTGCCTTATGCACTCCTGAGGCTACCTTAAATGGGTCCCCGATTGTACCTTGTGGTCTGATTGCTTGGAGTTTGTTCAATGACACATATCAATTTTCTCGTAATGATAACGGTAGATTGTTGTCCGTCAACAAAACCAACATTTCTTGGAAGAGTGACCGTGATAATAAGTTTGGTAAAGACGTTTATCCTAAGAATTTCCAGAGCGGACGCTTGATAGGTGGTGCCAAACTTGATCCTAACAAATCTGTGAGTAACATTTTGAGACCTTTCCTCTCAATAAAGTAATGTTCACAATAAAGTAATGTTCACAATAAACCAATAGACGAAATAAAAAGTGTAGTCCCTTTACCTAAAAAAATAATGTTCACAATAAACCAATAGACTAAATAAAAAGATTAGTCCCTTAGTTCATCACCATCCGTTTAATTAATGCTGATGGATCAAGAGGGGCCCCTATTGGGGTGCGATCCTTTCCTGTTGGGTCCTACTTTTAGTCACTGTCCATCCATGATTTCGGCGTGATGGTGATGATCCAATTGACTATGGTTTTCCTATAGTTCATTAGGTTACAGTATATCTTCTTCACTTTCCTTTCTTCTACACTTTTCAATTATTTACTTTCCGTATACAAATTGGGAGAAATCATCTTATCGGGTTTTGTGTTCTGTGTATGGCAGCTAAGTGAACAAGAGGATCTTATTGTTTGGATGAGAACAGCTGCATTGCCCACCTTTAGGAAATTATATGGCAGGATTGAGGCGGACCTTTTAGCTAACGAAAAGATAACTGTGAAAATAGAGAACAACTATAACACGTACAGCTTTGGTGGCAAGAAGAAGCTGGTACTTTCAACCACAGGCTGGCTTGGTGGAAAGAACGACTTTCTTGGCATAGCTTATCTCTTGGTGGGGGGGTTGTGCTTCTTTATGGCTCTGCTTTTCATGATTGTGTATCTAGCAAAGCCAAGGTGAGTGATGTGCCCATTGTAGATCCGCTGTTTTCTCTTTTTCTTTTTAATTTTGTGGGAATGATTACGGACCAAATAAGTACAAAATGACTTGTTAGTTTGCAAACTCTTTTTGGAAAAGCATACTATAGTCCCATGGACAATGGTGTCATCACTCTCCATTGTAATGATGGATGGATGGACTGAGGGATTCACCAATGGTGCCATTTCTTGTTCTTTTGAGGTCTTTTTTTTCTGGTGTGTGTGCGCGCTTGGCGGGGGGGTGGTGTTGGGCAATATCTTTCATCACTATCCATCAATTTCAAAGGATGTAGATCAAGTGGTCTATGGTGTCTTCACTTCATAGTCCATTGAATTTAGGGACCTTTCATTGTTTTATTAATGTTCATTGTCATGAATTGCTTCATAGATTGCAAGGAGTTTTGATAAATTGCCGCATTTTGCAAAAATTAGGGGTGGGGAATGGAGTGAATCTCAATGTTTATTAGATTGAATCTCAATGTGTTTGTACGGTTTTAGTTACATACTATGAATCCATTTTTGTAGGCCTCTTGGAGATCCATCATACTTATCCTGGAACAGGAATCCCTCTGGACTGTGAACTTGGTACTCAAATAAGTGAATGGTTTTTCAGTTGTGACTAAGGTGCTGGGCTTCCTTGAATGAGCTCTTTCTCCATGCTAATCAGATCAAGGTGTATAGTTTCGTGTCCCAAGCATCTAATACCTATGTAGTTAGTTTCATAAGAAAAAGGATACATTTTTTCAATCTTTTTAATTCCTTTCTTAGTCATCACTTGTTTGTAATATTAAACTACTGTTTAGCACTGGCTGAAAGAGAAATTAAAAGGACATATGCCTTTTTTCTGATTTTGAATCCCGAGACACCATAGATGTTTTCTATGGAGCTTTGTAATATTAAACTGCTGTTTAGCACTGGCTGAAAGAGAAATTAAAAGGACATATGCCTTTTTTTCTGAATTTGAATCCCGAGACACCATAGATGTTTTCCATGGAGCTTTATAATATTAAACTGCTGTTTGGCACTGGCTGAAAGAGAAATTAAAAGGACATATGCCTTTTTTCTGAATTTGAATCCCAAGACACCGTAGATGTTTTCTATGGAGCTCGATTCACCATCCAGTATATGAGTTCTTCAGAATCTCCCTCATTAATTTATCATTTTCTATTTTATTATGCAAATCACTTAGGAGAAAAAAAAAATTCAACAAAAGAAATTGCTTATAGCGTTTAATAGAATGTCACTCGATACTTCGCTTTTTATCTCATGCTTCAAGAAAATTTGCAATTAACGCTTAAGTGATTATCTTTGCCGACCCTAAATAATTGGGAAAAAGATATGATGATAATGATGTTTAAGTGAATATCTTTGTTTATTGCAAATTTAAGAAGTTGCTCCTAGATTTCCTTTCAATTCATTCCTGAATTTCTACAATCCGCAAGCAAGTGCTTTCTGGTGTTTCCAAGATTATCACTTTGAGTTGTTCACTTAAAATTGCATTTTGCAGGTACTTAACAGCTTCTTACTCGTGCATCCCAAATTGTCTAAAAGGATTTTAGCATTTCGCTTTAAATCTTCACACTAAGTAGGTTCTTGCCTAGCATGTTAAACAAAAAACTGCAGTCATGTTTCATACCCCTAACAAATTAACAAATAAAATTTCATGGGCATGTTTCGCTTGTGAAATCTCCAACTAAGAAGTTAAATCACTTGTCAGATATATTAGTTAGATATTAGAGAATCAACTTTACAATCAAGCTTGGCACTGAGAGACTGAAGTGTAGTGGTGTGGATCGTGTGCTCTCTTCTGCAAAACATGCACCAAGCAAAACTCAGATCTCCCCCACCCCAGGGCCCCTCTCTTCCCCCCCCCCCCCACCCCCCCCCATAGCAAAAAAGGAAAAGAAAAAAGAATTCCCCTTCCCCTTTCTTTGCAGCAGCTCCCCGTTTACCAGCTTTGGCGTTCATGTTTGTTAACTGTGCATACATGCCATAATCTTGGGGCCCCATCTAGCATATTCAAGTCTCAATGGATGCCCCAACCTAAGCTTCCTAATGTCTAGAATCAATCTCAATCATCCATTTCCCTGATGAAATCTATTGCTTCTTTGAGTAGAGCCGTGTGCAGAAGCATGTCTAACGTGCATGCATAATGCATGGTCATGGGTTGATTCTGTACCCTTTAGACAGTTTATAGAAACACTTGAAAAACTTCTCTAAATTGATGGCTATGGCTACAAGTCGATAAAACCTCGGGTATTGTCATATTGTTTGGATTGATGCTCGCCCTCTTCATTCTTTCGAGCACCATAAGAGCAACAATGGCCATAACAATGTGAGCCATGGTATGAAATGAGTGATTCTTGAACCCACAACTCTTGCCTACCATGTTATCAAACTGTAGGCCGGCCATATTGGTTGTCCCACACAGTCCATACATATCTATGAGAGTGAAGACCTAGCCATTGATCTGTTGACCCTTTAGTAAGGACAGCATTGCTTGCATAGACACAAAGTATGGCTAGAATTGAGAACAAATCTGGTCATATGCCAATTAGCCATAGCATCTCAGTAAAGAGCTCCCTTCCTTTAAGAGTTACCCATTTTGACCATACCACACTATCAATCATTCCATCCACCAGACGATGTTTCAGTCTGGCATTTGATCTAGAGGCGCCCATTTGTTCAGAGTTTGCTTAACAATCTAAGAGGGAGGTGCATACAAAGAAGTCAGAATCAAGCCTGCTTGATTATGTAACTGTGGATGACAGATGATACATGGTTGTAAGGAAAGGTAGGAATAAGGTGGGTTCTAGTGAAAGAATTGGGTTTTGTACTGATTTTCTGTGTTTCATGAAATAGCTTGATTGCTCAGCCGAGTAGCTTATTAGCTCGCACACAAAATACAATCATGACAAGATGGCTTTTAAAGCCTGTTCTTATGGCGTGACATTGGATTATGGGGCCCATGTTTTCTTATTTTTGCTGGGAAGGGGCCTTGAGAATACTAATTATTGGCATGAGGCCTTGGTTTCAAGGCTTGCAGTAGATCTTCAAGACTCGTTTACCTTCAACTAGCATTTTGATGGTGTTAGGGTGAAAACCTTAGAGAATGCAACACTACACGTTTCTTTTGAATGTAAGCAACTCTTGTTTGTTCAGTTCATTCCAAGGATCATAAGCTACTAAATCTAATTAGCGCGATCCTATAAACATCTCTGTGCTTCGGCCACTGAAAAAAAAAAGTCTTTTTGGGAAGAGTTTTATGTTCTGAAGGAAAAGAACATGGATTCTGAGTCTCAAATCAAAATACACTAGGTAACCAATCCTAGTAAGTATGCTTGGTGTGAGAATTATTTTGGTGAAATTTATGGAATTGGAAAGCCAGTATATGTTGACATATTTTAACAGTGATAGCTTTGTTGGAAGCCATGAGCTTCCCGCATTTACAAATGGCGTAGCGGTTTTATTATTTCAAGAAGAGCAGGTATGACATACATATGATGTCTAATCGAGTTTAGCCACCATCCATTCTCAACACATGAATTTGAACCCTAGTACCACCCCAATATCCATGATATTTATCTCGCAGCTCATTTCGACGGTCCATCTGGAGAACAGGCACTGGATGCTCCACCTGTGTATGATACACCACACATCATCATGTGTACGCTATACTCTCTACTCTCTACTCTCTAATCTTGTACACTTTCACTGGTAGATGAAGCTCATAGTGTTGCAAGCGGAGGTGAACCCCCCATCCACCACCAAGTTATGCCCTGTCACAAACCCGGACTCGTCACTCGCCAAAAACAATGCAGCATTTGCCACATCCTCAGGAGTTGCACTTCTGCCCTTCAACAAACTTCCAGACTCTGCCACCACCCTATCAACCGCCTCTGCCCCCAAATCCTCTCTGCCCAAAATCTCTCTGTATGCCCCAACAAGCATATCAGAGGCCACACCATGAGGAGACACACAATTCACTCTGATGCCATGCACCCCTAGCTCACAAGCAGCACTCCTAACTATGCCAACCACTGCTTCTTTTGACATAGTGTAGGCATGTGAGCCGAGCCCACCCATGAGGGCAGCCGAGCTTGCAGTGCAGACAATCGAGCCCTGAACCCTTCCCTTTATCATGGCTTGAGCAGCATGCTTTATACCATATACAGGTCCACATAGGTTTACAGAGAGGAGGTTTTGCATGAGCTTTGAGTTGAGGTGTGTGATGCTTCCAAGCTGGCCGGCTATGCCAGCGTTGTTAAACATGATGTCAAGGCAGCCATGCTGGGCAACGGTGGATCTGACTGTAGCCGCAACGTCAGACTCAAGGGATACGTCACAGTGCATGTAGCGGGCTCCTATCTTGGTGCAGAGGGCAGGGCCCTCGTCGTCAAGGATGTCGGCCACGGTGACGTGGGCCCCGTGGAGGGCAAAGAGGCGTGCTGCAGCGGCGCCGATGCCCCGGGCCCCACCAGTTATGATGGCCACCTTGCCCTTTAGCCTGTTTGATTTGGAGTTACACAGTGATGATGACATGGTGATGGGGATATATATAAAGGACATCATTTAAGATGTAAATGAGAGACTTAGGCAGAGAAAGAGCTCATCTCAGCCGTCAATTGTTGACAACGGAGAGTGGAGCATACATCCAGAACATTGTTTGCGTGCTAAATCATGTTATGGTAGATTTTGCCAAAAATAACTAGGGAGCTAGCTGATCCACCTACGTTTATTTTTAACTTGGGAAAGAATAATATGCTGGCATTTCATAAACAGTATTTAGCAGCTCCTCAACCATCTAACGTGAACGATGGATGGTTGCAGTGAACTACGTAATTGTCCATTGTTGGCCTCAGTTTAGGAGCTTGTGAGATGTTGTTCTAAAGTAACATACATAATAGCATACAACTTACATTAGGTTACAAAGTTACAAACCCCTCTATAGTGATGCACCCAACACTCAGTAATACTGAGGATAATAGTTGGTGACAAACTAAAATAAAATTTCGTGGTTAGTTTGCCACTGATGTTTTTTGGTGGTAGGATAAAAACCGGCGAGTGATACTAAAGCCAACCCAAACAGTTGTTACCCCATTAGTTTTATGATCGAGTGGAACCAAAGCTTTGGACTTTTATCTTTCTGATCTCCATTGAGTTTTGAGTTATCTTGTTTATAATACCCTACGTTCCGTATTTGGTCGACTATAATTAGTTTAGCCTCGTAGCAAATTAGAATTTACGGAATGAATTTTTTGTTGAATGATAATTTTTATTGTATTTTATTCCAAATTTCTCTATCATATTGTATTTTAAGATGCTAAAATTTCCGGGATTTATTCTTCAAAAGCGTATCTGTGCACGCAAGAAAAACAGAACAAAGAAAGCAAGTTCCAGCTTACCTTTTCCCATGATAACCATTCATCTCTTGTTCTCCATTCTGTTGGTGAATATTCATTTCCATTCTGACGTCCATTCTTCTACACTAGTGTGCGCGTAGAGAGAGAGAGAGAGAGAGAGAGAGAGCAAATGTTAATGAGATCTGAATAAGAATCGATGCTTCTTTGCCCTTGATAAATAAACTTCTGATGGTTCCCACAGTCTAAACAAATGTGAGAAGGAAGGATGGGAATAGATCGGAGTTGGTCATTGTTACACTTTAGGCCCTACCCTCTCCTTACTTTACTTGCACCAACCCCTTCTTTCACCACCCCCTTGCCTTGCAACTACTTGCCAACTAAAAACTTGTCCCCTCAACAAAAACAAGAGGGCAAATGCAATATTTGGTTCCCTCTCCATTTTGTTGTATTTTCTCGAGGTATCTATTGGTCAATTTAGGGTTAGCATTCAAATTATAGCTTGAGAATTTAATTTCACTTATCTTACTCTTACTATTCTAGGGCATCAAAAGAGATTATCCTTGATGACATCGAAAGAGTGAGTGACTAAGTCGCTGTTTTCCAACTCCTGCTTATTGAATGCCCATTAAAGCTTAATGTAGAGTTATAAATTAAGTTAACATTACACCTAACCCAGGAATGGAGCATCAAACACAATGAAACAGGACGCTTCATGAATCATGAAATGGTATTGCATGGTACAATTGTTGGATCCATGGCAGTATCTGAACTCCTCCCACACCTCTCTGGAGCTATGTCTGTGATTCCTTCACCCTGTAAATAAATTTGGATTCTTCACTTAAAACAACCATTGCATTCACATCCATCCAAGAATGTTCAGAGTCAAATATAGATTAACACACTCAAAATCTCACTGAAAAAGGTTGTTCTCAACTCTCACAAGCAAAGGTTGCCCTGGTATTGAAAACCTTGAAATTGATGATGTCAACTTGGAACATTATGGATCCGGAAAAACAAGCCCCGGAAATAATGCATATTGTGGTTACACATTATCTAGATCGTCCATTTATTCAAGTTTTCACCAATCTATGGAATCTGCAATGTTCTTTAGCAACATTTTTGGACCTTTAAATTTTATAATGAGGAACATAATGCCATTATAAAAGTTCGGCTAGGAATTGCATTTTCGAGAAGGATTTTTAGCGTAGTTATCAAGATGAACTGGGTTGGCCAGTCCGATAGGCTGGACTGAGCCTTAACCGGTTTGGTCTAGAGCAAAAGTCAGCTCTTCTAAACTAGTCAAACCAATGTTAGATGAGTGTTAGTTAGTCGGACCATTCAGGTTTGACCGGCTAGACAGGTTAAACAAAGTTAGGCAAATTCTTTTAATATATTTTATATTTTAAAACTATTGTACTATTGTTTTTTGTTTTTTTTAAAAACTGTTCAACTAGTTCGACCAGTTTGGTGGCCTGTCCAATCCTGATAACAGTGGTTTTGAGGTGCGACCTTAGTAATCCTTATAAAGCCACAACCCTATGGTAACCGCACCCTCTAATGAGGTTAGGAGTATCCTTTACACTGTATGCACATGAGTGTACTCTTGCTCATGAGTATTGACACGTATGCGCATGACATATATATGAATAAAAATTGGCACAAAAATTGTGTATCTGTGAGAGCAAGAGGAAGAAATGACCTTGGCAATGTTTCTTAGATAAGTTGTTGTGTAGTTCCCTGTAGGGAAGAAGGCCTCAATCAGATCTGCAAGAACTAGCTGAGGCTGGGAGATGGCTCCATCAAACCAATCTGCATGCTCAACAACAAGAAACAAAAATAATGAAAGTAAATGATAAAAATTTCAATTTATGAACAAAAACACATATATTTACCAAAGAAAAAAAAGAAATTGAGAAAAATATGTTTCTGTTGATACCAAGGGTGGTGTTATGGACCCTCTTATCATATCTCCAGAGGCTCCGGTTTGTCAAGAAAGAGAAGCAGTCATTGTCAGATATGTTGACATTTTGCATGAAGGTGGAGAGTGTGTACTCTGATGGGTCACTTGCATAGGTTTCATCAATCACCACATCCAATGTCTGAAACCAAAAAAGTTCATTTTTTCAGATTTCATTTTCACCAAGTCATGGGGATTAGCCCAAAATTGATATGCTCAATGGGGGCATGTCATTTGTCCACTCTCTTGTGTAAAACCTTATCGAGGAATATTTTTTAGGGCCCAAGCCTTCGGGGTTATAACCTCCTCAACGTCTGCAAAAAAAAATTGCCCTAAGATTGAACAGAGATAGGTCAGATTTAAGTATTGAGGAAGCCCTATCTTTTTTTTTTTCTTTTTTTTTGGTTTTTTTTTGCTTTTGTTAAATACTTCTCTATGATTATAGATGGATTAAAAAAATTTAAGCTGAAAAAGATCTTCCTAGGTCGCTCTTTTGCCTGATTGGAGACCCTTTTACTCGCTCATAAAGCAGAGTGCATCATCCACTTAGGGTGCACGGCATATTATACACCATAAAGACATTCAACATCTATTTCTGGTTTGCCTTACATCAAGCATACGGGATAGAGGACTCTCAAATTTTGTGATGAAATTCATCACATTTTCCATTGAAATTTGGAACTTGGGAATCAATGAGTTTGTACAAGAAGTGAGCACAATAATGGGAAATTAGATGAGTCCATTTACTTACACATAATAGGGCTCTGAAATCATCTAAATCTTGTGGAATAGACATGTTGTAAGCATTAGCCTCAAGAGAATCCTCCAAGTTCTCCCCACCGGCATCCACTACATACTGTTTCAAGGGATTATATATAAAAAATAAAAACATACAAAAATATTTAAATATTTAAAGTAAGTGGATTTTATAAACTTTCTTTTTGAAATTTAAAAATAGTCCCTCTATTTTATATTCCCATTCAATTCCTACTTTTGAAGAGCATATGTAGTATATTTTAATATTATTCTTTATATACATTGGAAGTTTGGAACAAGCTCAAACTTGAGGCTTCTCATAATCATTTATCTATAGAAAATATTTAAAAAGGAAATACCATATGAGATTCATAGGTATTTTGGTAAATTCATCCATTTCAAATTACTTTTTTGAATTGCTTACGGTGCGAAAGTCGAGTTTAAACTGATGAGAATAAAATTAAAATACACTTTATGGTTTAAAATAATAGGACTTGAGTGAAACACAAAAGACCATTTTAAATTACAAAAATAAAATAGAATTTTTATAAATTTCCCTTAAACAAATCATTAGACAGCTGGCTATGGACCTTATGGTGTTTTTATGTAGGGACCACATGAAGCTTTTGTTTAGCTTCCCAATGCGATGCACTTTATATGAACCCCTACTTATATTTAAGTTTAAGATAAAATATTTACTTTTCGGGAAAGTATAGAATGAGATTATTTACATCTGGTGTGTAAGGTGGTCACATTAATTTTGAACATTGGATGTGATATTGAATGGTTGCAATTATTCCATCGACTAAGCTCAAACTTTAAAAGAATTTTTTTCAAACTTTATGACACATCTAAGCTATCAAATTTCACATTTGATGGCTGTAAGTAATTGTGATCACCTTGTATCAAAGATAAATTGTCTCATTGTATATAATACCTTAATTTTTACATTACCTGGCTTTTGTATGTATCATGAGAAAAAGACCACATGCCCTGCGCAAAAAGGAGGAGGTTTAAAGAATATAGGATAAAAGTGGATTTATATTTTTTAGATTATATAAAAACTAAAAGAAAGAAGAAATTGAATGCAACTACATGTTTGGCTTTGATATCTTTAATGAAATAACAAAGTCATAAAATCATTAGCATACAAAATTTTAAAAACTAAAAGAAAAATGAGTATCGGTATATCTAGCAAAATTTTAACCTCATTGCATCCCACCCATGCCACAACTGGCTTAAAAGATGTTGCAGAAGTGTTTGCTGCAGCCTTGATCAAACAACCATAATTCTCTTTTACCTGCATTTATGCAAAAAATGTTTCATAAACTAAGAAATGTACAGGGTCCCCAAATCAAATGAACGGGCGCTATAAGTATAATACTATGTATCATGCTGTAGGTATGTTACACAACGTCGTAGCCGCCACTTCCAAAAGGGACACTAACTGGACAGTGATCGTTCAAGGCATTAACTTGTGGCTAGTTACCATTACTCTCCATCTTGGAAACCGATGGTTAAGATGCTATGTGCCATAGCTAAATATGAGGATGTCTTAAATTTACTTGAAGTACTCTAAAGTTTAATAAGATACATTGATTATTCAGATGCCTCCCAATGAATGAAAACCCATTGACTCCGATATAGACTCAACAATCTGTCGAGTCTGAAACTAAGCACGTGGGAATCGGCCAGAGTCTAGCCGGTTCTCAATGTTTTGCGATTAGTATTGTTGTTGTTGCTGCTATTTTTACTTGAACAAATCTCTAATGAATTAGCCTTTGGGGAGTCCCAGCCCGAGTCTTGTTTTTCCGGCTCATTTTTCTGAACAATTAGGACCGTTGATTGGCACCCCAAAACACCATCTTGCTCATGGTATTGGAGAAGCCACATCTTTTTCTTTCTTCTTTTTTTTTTTTTTTTTTAGGATTTTTTGATAGTGTTGTGGTCATTCATGTACGAGATAACTTACTGCTTGAAAGACCTGGTTTGCCCTGGCTTCCACATTTAGAAAAGTTCCCAAGTACTTGATCCACTCTGTGCGCTGAAATATTAAACAAAACATAATTACTTTGACATGGACACTTAAAAACACGATGTTATTGAGGGTGCAAGTGTTATAAAACTTAAAATTCAAAATTTCTCTTTTGAAAATAGTCATCTCATGTGGTTTTTCAAATTTTAAATTGAAAAATTCCTCCCAAAGTTACTTGCCTCAGGGAGTAAGTGTATAGTATGCTCCCATTGGAGCATAG
Source organism: Amborella trichopoda (assembly GCF_000471905.2). Next base: position 564,403 of record NW_006500031.1, read on the forward strand.
TCTATGCCCTCGTTTGACTTGGGCGAATGTATGCTTCGGTTAATGTGAAGATACACTATGAATGGTCATAAGAAATCTCCACTTCAGCCAATTAATGGATGGTGGAGGCCACAACGACATCAAATGGCCTAAGAGTTGGATACCACTCTCTCTATACAAGCTGTACCATATATATATATATATATATATATATATATGAAAGAGTCTTCCCAACACCTATAGGTGAAAATGAACTATAGAATATATAAAAAATTCTTTCCAACGTCTATTAAATTCTTCCCAACGTCTATAGGTGAAAATAAACAGTGATTTCGTCCTCATCACCGTCCAAAGTTCATCACATGGTAATGATTGTCTGATAGTGTTTCATTTTTCATTTTTTTTCTACAAATCGAAATTTCCTTAGATTTTGAGCGTGTGTACATCTTAGTGAGGCGCACTTACTAAAAATATAAAAAAATAATTCGTGAAAAAAAAAATGAAATACTACCAGACAATCATGACCGTGCGATGAACTTTGGACGGTGATGAGGGTCGACGAAATCACTGTTCATTTTTACCTATAGGTGTTGGGAAGACTTTTCCTCTATATATATATATATATAAACAACTTTTTTAAAAAATTTATGTCTTTTTGAGCCCTGTACATTACTCAACCGAGTTATTCAAGGCCGAGTCCAAGGATTGAGCGAAGTTAAAAAAAATAATAATAATAATTTTATTGATAAAAAAAAAGTTGATATGAGGGATTTGGGGTCCAACACACCCCCATAACATGGTATTTTGATTGGTGGAATTAAGGTACAATTTGGTCCGAAAGCAACACCTACGAATGTTAATGCATACAAAATACCACCAACCCCCAAAAAAACCCAAACTCTCAAATGCTCTTGAGTTTCAAATGTTGTAAGTAGCCGTACAAAAGAAGGATAAATTACTAAGTTCCCCGGCCATAACCTACAAAAGAAGGATAAATGACTAAGTTACCGCTATTCATGGTACCTGCAAAGGAGTGTTCTCTTCTGAGGGTTCAAAGGTGACGAAATTGCAAGCTCGACTTTGCCTCTTCTCACCAATGAAGTGAGCCGTGAATTGAGTTGCGAGCTGATTGGTCTCGCTTTTATTTACGATTTCTATCTCTCCTCCCATGTACGTTTTCAGTAAGCACTCGGATGACATGGATTCTGATGTTATGGCCTTCAAGCTTCCCAACAAACCTAGAAGCTACAAAGAAAACAATAAAAACATATAAAAAAAAAAGTGTATACAATAAAATTATTGACAAGTATAAACATAAAATTGCCGTAATTTTGAAAGAAGTGTCCAAAATGTATCAAGAATGGGCTCAAGGTGGGTGGTAGGGAGTGGGCTCATAAATTATTTTTGTCAAACTCGGTTTTGCCTCGAAGTCGAAGAGGGCGAAGCCTTCTAATTTTAGTTCTAGACCAAAGTGAAGTGAAGCTTGATGTTGTCCCTTCAATCAGATTCGGATTGCTTTAGTCAAATTTTAGTCTAATTTGGGTTGATTCAGCCAAAGCTTTGGTCTCTTCAACCTTAACAAAGAAATATCTATATTAAAGTAATTTTTTTAAAAAATATTTTTAAATTTTTTATATAAATATATAATTTATTTATATTCAATTTTTTAAAAATGTTAGAAGCCTTCTCTCCAATACGCGAAATATTGCTTTATTTTTCTCACCAAAACGAAAAAAACTCTCAAGCGAAGTCGACAACATTGTAATAAGTCCTTGTAGTGGCAACTGTCCTCACCTCAAAGAATGAAACTGTAAAATGTCCACCAAAGGTTGATATCAATGTCAGGAAAGGGGTCATTATCTGTAAAAAAGAGAGAGAGAGAGAGAGAGAGAGACACCTGGAACTGTGGTGGTGTCAATGGAGAAATTAGAAAGGGGAATGACAAAGGATTTGATTCTTCCAGTGCAGTATCTCGATCTCGTTGCCGCTCGTGAAGAATTCTAGAATCACATAGCACTACTGTTAAAACTTAAATTTGAAGGGACTGCCGTTCGCGCTCTATAATTACATATCACTAATGTTAAATTGGAGGGAGAGAGAGAGAGAGAGAGACCTGGAGCAGCAAATAGCTCTGGCCATCAAGCGCGTTCTTTATGACTTTGAAGCTCTGGCCATAGTAAATATGGAAGTTTCCGGCTTGCTCTACGTGAGAAGTGTTGTCACCATCTGTGAGGAGAGAGAAAGAAAAGAAGAAGACGAAGAAGAAGAAGAAGAAGGGAAGTTGCAGCAGTGGAGCCATGGCTTGAAAGGAGTTCAGCTTTCCCCACTCTCTCTCTCTCTCTTATTATTATTCTCCCACGAGAATAGAGACAAAGCTTGAGAGATGGGTCTGCAGCTTTTTTGTCCTTTGTTTTTCTATTTCCCTGTGAAAGAAAGAAAACACTGCCAACATATCAACGATGTCCCAAAAATAAAAAAAAATGCATACGACACCCAACTGTTGCGATGAGCCTGAATGGAGCGTTAATTGGTTAGTGCTTGATGATTTGTAACATTGTACACTCAAATCCTACTCACTCACTCGAAAAAAAAGAAAAAAAAAATTTCCTCATAAAAATGTATTTTAAAAACATCTATCATATCATATAAAAATATATTTATGTTTTTGAAATATTGCAAATCGGATAGATAAGCAAATATTTCAAAAAATGAACGATTTAGATAAGAGATTATTTTTAAAGAGACTATTATCTTTTTGTATATGGTGGTTACAATCTTTTTTGTCTCTTAAATTTTAAAATAGATAGTTGTAAGAGTCTCATTGAATAGATACAAAATTCCAAAAAAAAAAAATTCTCTGACTTCGTGACTCACTCTGAGCCATTCAAATTGACATCTACTGAGAGTGAGAGTGAAAATAATTGTGAGTTCCACGTATAAAAACTAACATGTCTATGTGTTATTTTTTTTTTCATAACCATTATTGTCAAGGTCGACATGACGTATTTGATAATTTTTCCACCCAAACAACATTTTCTGACGAGAATTTCAAAGTCTTCATTTGGTTCAAAAGTCTTCACAAAAAAAAAACACACACTAAAATTTGGTTGATTAGGATTAAGGACTTTAATGAAAACATTAAAATAAGTGAAGAGTAAGTTGGTGATTGTTTAGTGTAGGAGAGGGTGGTCTAAGCTCTCAAGAATGAGTTAAAATTGTTCACGAGCGTCGGCGGCGCTTTGTTTGGAAGCAGAAGGGTGATGGAAAGAGGGGTCCCACCTGGGTTTGCTCCCGTGACTATGCCGCGCATCACATGACACTCATTTTTTACTTCTTTCTCTATCTATCTATCTATCTATCATGCCCCCACCTCTCCCTCTCTCCCTCCTAATTTATGCCCCCACCTCTCCCTCTCTCCCTCCTAATTTTAGGAGGAATGGTAATTTCACAAGAACTTGGGTATTACCCAATTATAGCCAAAATAAAATAAAATAATGAAGGAGATCGAAACGTTTTAAAATATCAAAGGAGGTTCAAAAGATTATAAATTACATTTGATCGCATATATTTTAAAATTTCCATGTCCATTAAAAATTTTCAAAAAAATAAAGTATCTAGTGCACAAAAATGGCGGAGAGCACTAAAGTTTAATTGCTAGAAAGCACACAAAAGACAGATGATTGTCTCAAACTATTTACATATCTTGTCAATTAAAATGCACGAAGATGTCAGTATCCAGAGCACCAGAGTCGTTTTGTTTTTGAGCTGGAAAGCACGTAAAAGAAAGATTACTGTCCAGAAAATTAGTTTATATTGTCTAGAAAATTAGTGTATATGAAAGAAAAATTTGATGGGGGATTGTCTACAAAGAGACCATTTATTTTTTGTATATGGAGGCCACAATTTGTGGCCCACGACTATTGAGGCGTGGCCTGGGCTAGCCCTCATGCCTCAATTTGTGGCCCACGACTCAAATAGCCCTCATGCCTCAATTTGTGGCCCACAACCTAGTTCTTAAGGGCCTGGCCCGAGCTAGCCCTTCCTGGCCCGGCCCTCAGGCCTCAATTTGTGGCCCACGGCCTAGTTTTTTAGGGCCTGCCAGGCCATAGTTTTATAGGTATGGACTAGGCCACTTGGTCCATTGCTAGCCCGAGTCACTCAGATTGAAGTGGTTTCTAGTTTCGATTAGGAACCATGTCAGCCTCCCTTCAACCAGTCTGAAAGAACTAGGTGAGAGTTCGTCTAAATTGGACCACTTCACATTTCCGGTAAGGAATAGGGTCAATCCCCCACCAATACCAATCCGGATCACCGAACCAATAAATGATTTTCTAAACACACTCTTAAAAAGGCTTTATATATAGGAAAATTGTTTCATGCGGGCTGGACCGCATTTCTACAATATGCAGTCCAGAGGTACAAAGCATCCATCTTAAAGATGAATGTAAATAGGTGGTCCATCTAAAAACAAGTGTAACTAACGGTCCAAATGTTTTATTAATATAATTATTATTTTTAGTTTTCAGAATTTATTTAGTTTTTCATATTCATGATCTCCATGTTAAAGATTATATATTCTCTAAAAATTAAGATTAAATTATATTTAAAAATCTATTTATTGCCGAGCCTGCATTTCTACAATATGTGGGCTGGCCGCATAGAAATTGTGCCCTTATATAAAGGAAAAGTTTATATAGAGCCAGGCTCTAAACAATCAAATTTGAGCCTATCTCAAAAATTTCACTAGAAGAGGTTATTTTGATGCCCAAATATATTCAAATTGATCATCTTGACATCAAGATGCATGGACAAGAGAAAGAAATGGATTGCAAGTTTTGGAAATAGCGTATTTTGTAATGCATTTTTGGACCATTAATTTTCAAGATTTTCAAGTTTTCATAGATACCTAGATTTACACTATTTTTTAACCTTTAAATTATATAAATAAATATAAAACTATATTTTAAGGCTATCACAAAGATTTCCAATATTGAAACCACATTTCTCGACACTATTTGAAGGTGGGCTCTAATTTGATTGTTTGGAGCCTAGCTCTATACAAACCGCACCCTATATATAATGAGTCCATTGAAGCTTCCTACATCAATTTAGAATTCCCCCATCCGCCCCATTTCAACGGCTCCAGATTGTCATTACTCTAATCAAAGTTCGTCCAAAGGAGCATCACACCCTGGCTTTTCCTTCTTGAAATCTGATGGCTACGATGATATTAAAGCACTGTAGGAAACTTCAGTAAGCGCTGTTCAACACTTTCCCTCGACTTAAAATCCTCTATTGTTATTATGAACGGGTCGGGTTTTAGGGATATTGATTGAATCTAGTTTGCCATCTTCGAAATAGTAATGAAAATTACAAACGGGCTCACCAAATGTCTGGGCTAAAAACCTACTTGGGGGATTTTTATCCCATGAAATTTTCCCGATCATCTTCATATTGTATCAATCCCAAAAACCCAAAAACTGTTTTGATTTTCTAAGACCCTCAGATCTGATCATCAGTCAAAATAGATGGTCTATTTGGGTAGAGGAATCCATTTGGGGTAATGATTTCGTGTACTCCAAATTAAATTTTATTTTATGTTCTCAAACTAATGTTGTAGATTGAAGATTTGTGTGCCTTTTGAGTTCCAATTCCCCAAATGTGTTTTGGCCATAGGATCTTGTCCAAATATGCGGAGTAAGCGCTTATCCATCAACAACAAAGTTTCAAAACTCCTCAGCACACAAACAACAGAATTGTTAACGTTAGAGATGATGATAAGCAAAATCACCATACCATAGAAATTTCAACACAAGTAGGGTTAAGATTGGGCAGAGAAAATAGAAGTCCGACAAGATTAAGACTCTATGTTATGGCTCTTGGTTGTAATGATCATATGTGACATCTATGAGAAGTTTTCTATTTGGTATGGATTTCTAACTTTATATATACATATAAAATAAGAGAAGAAATAAGCCTTATTTTTTGGTGTGGTTTCTATAAGTTTGCAACCCTAAAAAATCCAATTAAAGCGCACCTCCAAATTTTCTCATAACAGTAATTTGATGTAAAATTATCTCAAAATCTATTTTTGTATCTTAATATAAAATTTTAAACTCTATAAAGGGTTAAAATCAAGTAGATCTATAAACATATGAAAATCTTGGCAATGGACGGTCTAGATAATGTTTTACAAGATGCACTATTTGTGGAACTCAAAATCTTTTTTTTTCATAGTAATACATCTCAATGTCGAGATGATTAATTAGACGATTTTTAACATTAAAACAATATTTTTCGATGTATTTTTGAGGTGCATCTTTAATTCTACATTTAAGGTTGCAACCTTATATAAAATTTTTCTATTAAGTAATCTTATGGGAAACGTAGACTTCCCTCTAGAGAGATGCAAAGGCCTCCTATATGGAGGAGCCCTTAGAGAGCAAAGTGAACTTCTAGTAATAGAGCTGGTGAATCCATGCCTTGTGTGGAGAGATACTTGTTTTTTGTAGAGAAGTGGTTCTCGTGGAGATTTTAATTTGTATCCCCTTTGTAAGCAAACATATGGGTTTTTTGTTGATCTCACATTTTTATCTAGTGTGCTCAGTAATAGTTGAAATAAAAAAAACAAAGAACATGGGGTGATGTTGGCTGAGAGAGTGGTCTCATAGGTTGCTTGACTGGTTCTTGTTGATGATTAGTAAAATATCTTTTGTGTCCCAAAATACGTGATGTAATTCTTACTAGTATAGTGGATTTTAGTGTGTCATGCACGTAGATATAGCCCCTTTAGGATGAACGGCGTAAATTAATGTGTTCTTGTGGTGTGTATGAAATTTTTTTTTACTGCTCATACTCATTATGGTTCATACTCTCATTGATTTTGTTTATAGCTAGTTAAGTATACAATAATGGTGAGATTCAACTTTTAATTTAGGAAAAATTTCGTATAGAACCCTAATTCTTCATATTATTTCATGGTAGACCATCTTTCCATTTTTCTTTTAAGCGGCACAAATTTTTTTAATAAGATTCTTAAAACCTAATAGTTAAGGGTGGAATGGGCTACGCTAGGCTGGCACGAGTTTGGCTCTGGCCCAATCTAACCCCACTCTTGTGGGTTAGTTAACTCGTGGCCCTATTAAGAGGGTCGGGCCATGCCAACAGATGTTCTTTTTTTCTAGATTCATTAAAATAAAAAAAAGGGTAGGGCAGCCAAGACCTTGGACCTAGCCTACCAGAACACTACACCTAGATTTCAAGCCTGGGACCCACCCTCAAGTCAAATTCAGGGGCCCACATCTAGGCTGTATCTAGTAGGGTTGCCAACCCCAACCCCATTGCCACCCCTATGAGTTGCATTGACCCTCACTTCAATAAAAAAAAAAAAACACAAATTAGAGACCTTGAGCAAAAAATGCCATGAAAGTGTATATAAAAGACTATTTATTTTTAATAGAAGAAGGCCACAATCATTTTTGTACGTCAAATTCAAAGTCGGGTGGCTGTAAGTATGTAATTGACTAGTCTCGAAGTTCATAAAAAAATTATCAAACTTTGTGACATACCTCAAGCCATCCAATTTGACATCTAATGACTCAAAGTAATTGTGACCACCTTGTACCAAATATAAATGATCTTATTATATAAAAATTCAAATGAAACACCTAAAACATAATGTTCCGTATGAAAGTACTTTCTAAATTTACTTCTCCATATTACAAGGTGTCGCTCACATATCTCGATTGCTCATAACGAAATCCAGGCCTGGCCCTAGCCCTCTTAGGCCTAAGCTGGAAAGGCTAGAAAAAATTTAAAAATTTTAAAAAACTTAAAGAAAAATGAGGGTTGAACGGAACTGGATCGGCCTAATCTCGAGCCCTGGTGGCCCTGCCCTAGCTTGGCGCTGGCTAGGGCTGAACCACATTTTGTGACTGAGTCCCTAAATTTTTATGGCTAAGTAGACTGGCCTGTGCCATGCCAAACACGCCATTGCCACCCTTATAAACGCTCAACACTCGCTAAAAACAGTGGATGGCGCTACAAGAAGGATGCGCCAAAAATGTAGGCCCATTCGATGTTGCAACTATCCAACCACCCTACAAATTAGGGAAGTTCGATATTTTACACATTAGACCGCCTCACAAATGTCAAAAATAAAAATAAAATATGAAAAAAAATAAGTAGTTCGATGTTTGGCAAAATTGGAAAAATAATAAAAATGAGGGCTATCGGACTATTAGGTAAAATTGTTGAACCTATGAACCAAATGGTAAATTCCGTAATTTTCCCCCACGTGTACGTAAAAATACCTATTTTCTACTAAGGAAGGGTGTTCTATCCGTATTTTAGGGAGTTTAATCCAGTAAAAGAAGCAAGACAAATACCCCCCCCCCCCCCCCCCCCCCCCCTTTTCCGGTTAAAGCATCAACAACACCATTAGTTTCACGGTAGACACGAGAGAAGGACAGAGAAAAACACATAGATGCATCCATCACCTGAAGCCATAAAGATCGTAGTACATAGGGTACCTTCTGTTCATATCTACACAAACGGATGACATTCAAAGAATCTCCTTCAATCAAACACGTGTTACCCAGGTTCCTCTCTTTGAAAAGTACCAAGCCTTTAAGTAAAGCGCAAAGTTAAGCAAAATTAGCCGTAGCATTACCAATCAAACCCGTATAGGAGAGCAGGACACTACCAAAACAATCTCGTAAGACATCGCCAAAGCCAGCTGGGCCTGGATTCCCAAAGGAGCTCCCATCAAAATTTAGCTTCAGACATCCAAAAAGCGGGGCAAGCCATAACCCCTTTTGCGGAGATCTATACAAACTGAGAGAGAAAAGATTTGGAAGAATAACCATAACATCCACTTTATAAATCCTCCACCCCTCCTTCGAAACAGAGAGACAAGACCAAATAGAAAGTTTGATTAAGTAAACTAACTTGTCAAATGACAAAACAGATCCCTTAAAAGTTCTTCTATTTCTCTCCTTCCAAACCTCCCAAAGTATAATACCTTTTTTCATTTTTTAGATCACACAGCCAATTTTAGGGAGGAAAGGGAGATTGAACTGATCAACAAAATTGAGGACACTTTGAGGCAACACAAAGGACACTCCTACTAAACCTATCAACCAATGCCACAATCTAGAGGTAAAGGGGCAATATAGCAAGAGGTGTGCCACTGATTCCCCATCTTGTTTACAGAGTAGACAAATATTAGATAGAATCTTGCCCCTCTTTTGAAGGTTATCAATAGTCAAAATTTCATCTTGCGTAACCAACCAAACAAAAACTTGGATTTTATGGGGGATTGGCCAATTTCAAATTTGAACAATTTTAGGACAAGACCATCTCCACCGATCATGGAATGGAAGAACAAATTATAGCAAGAATTTACCAAAAAAATACCATTACTTTCAATCTCTGAAATAAACACGTCCTTTGCTTGGTTTGAGATATGAACTTGCTCCAACTTTTCATAAGCAAGCACCACTGAGCTACCAGCACATTACTTAAACGCCGATAAATGAGAGGTATATTCCAAGAAAATTAGAAACAAAGCCTAAGACGTGCCTCTCAGTGCCATCGGCTTTAGGCAACAATGGATTGCAATGCAATGTAGAGTGAGGTCAGAACCTCTTGCACATAAAAGAAATTTGCAAGGGTTGGTCTACCGGCCTTGCCCTAGCCCATCACATGCTAGATTTGTTTTTTTTTTTTCCCCTTATTTTAGAAAGGGTTGGTATTGCGTCAATAGCATGTGGATGCTCAAAAAGTGCACATGCACCTTTTGATGGATCTGATTGGACCATGCTCATCCAAGGCCCAATAATGAATCTCGTTTTTTTTATTTATTTATTTAAAAATTATATTAATTGGATATTTTGGGTTTTCATTTCATTTTTGGTTATTTTTTTTTAAAATAATGTTTAATTATTTTTATTTAGTTGCATTAATAAAAATACACAAATACTCCAAAATTCAAATAAGTGTCTTATTTAAATAAAACATAAAAACAGGACTAATTTTTTGCCATATGAGATCTCAACTAATGCTTGTGCACTCTTCCACCCATCCACATGATGTGGACAAGATACTTTCCTTTAAGAAAAGGAATGATAACCACTAGCCTAGCTTGGCCTCGCTCAGCTCCCATTGAAGGGCTAGACTAGTCACCTAGCTCAAGAGTAGAGTCGTTCCTTGGTTAAGGCCTATTTGGCCTGGTCCAGACCAGCCAAGGCCCCTAGGGGCTAGGTCTAAGGCTTGGGCCAGCCTAAGCCCTAACCCCAAATACATCCCAAACAACCTATGTTTGTGTGTGTGTGTCTTTGGGTGGGTGGGCGGCAACATTCATCATGATATTGTACATAGAGCTCATAATTATTCTAACTCATTTGATGTCAAATTGGATAAATATTCACCATGATATTGTACATAGAGCTCATAATTATTCTAACTCATTTGATGTCTAATTGGATGGCTTGAAATGAGTAAAAAATATGAGAAGTTTTTTTCGAAACTTTAAATCTATTCCATGAAACTCTCACAATCACCCATTTTGAAGATAAATGTTCATTGTTAAAGGCCATGAAGGCAGTCATGTGCTTGTTGTCATTTGTAACATCCCATCGTTGAGAATAGTTTACTTTTCCCTGGTCTTTATATCTTCTCATGCTACAAAAGTAGAAGAAGACAAAAGCATCCACCCCAACGTTTTTGTCTCATTTATAATATAGTAGAATGAAACCATGCAATCAAGTCCCTTCATAGGTAACCCTTGACTCCTCAAAAATTATTCACAATATAATTCACGCCACCAAAAATGTTCCCTTGTATTATCCTCAACAAAATTTAAATGACCAAATAGCGACTGGCTTACTGTTGGAGAGCAGCATTTGCACAATGCCATAAGCACAAATTATCATGAAATTGTTGATAATTTTTTACATATTTTTTAGAGTGCAAATTCCATTTTTGCAGCCATAAAGAGTATGGTCAATGGAAGTCTTAGACTTTATGCTAAAAAAAATAAAGTTGCACCCCAAAACCCCACCAGCAGTAGTTGGTATAGATCTATAGGATCTTAGAACACTTCAAATGAACTAGATAATACGTTAAATTCAAAAAATTTAGCAAAATACCTAGGATATATACACTATTTAACATTTTACAAATTTGTCACTATTTCAACTACTCATCTTGCACATTTTGATGGGTATTTTAAAATCAAATCAATCATACGGGTAAAATGCTAAACAGTTCATATTTTATATGCTGATTAATTTCCCTAATTTTTAATGTTACTACAATATGCACCGGTTAAAGAGCGTGAAATCTATTTTTCCATAATCATAACTTTCAAGGATGACAAAGTTGATGTTTACCAATGCTGAAACGCAAATTTCAAAACAGATTTGAGCTGCGACTTTAGACCTTACACTAACCTTTCCTCAAACCTTGGTTTTTGTATCAATTTTTTGGCATCCTCTATTTTTGCTATTTGTTTTTTGGGTAATTATTTTTGCTACTTGTTAGATTGCTAAGAACACGAGGGCACTTTTTTTGTTAAAAAAAAATAAAAATAAAGGAAGATGAGGGCATTTTGCAATTTTAAATGAGAGAGAAAGTGGCGGTGAACGCATGCTACAATGGACACAATTATTACCCAATTTTTACTTTGTAATTTTTACGTAAAAAGAGTGGAATATGAGAAAGGAAAAAGAGAGACATGCAAAGAAAAGAAAAGGAAGGGGACCAAATCTCATCGGTTTTCTCTTCCAGGTGAAGACTTCCACCACTTTACCATTACCGCCCCTGCCAAAAGCCACGCCGGAAAACCACCCTCCATAAACTTTCACGGCGATACCTGTTTAATCCCCCTCTCATTTTAGGTTGCTCACAACTTTTCTTTTTAGTTTTACCCTCCTTTTCCCCAATTTTATACATTAATAAAAAGGAGAGAGTAGCCGTCTTTTGGAAAAAGAATAAAAGTGGTTGATGCATCGTCCGGGATGCATAACTATATTTGTGCCCCCGGTGCATCATACATCTATTTTAGAGATGGATGTGGAATTGTGGTCGTTGCAAGAAAAAAAAAAAAGTATTTTTTTTATTTTAATTTTAATTTCTTTTACACATTTATGATTTTCATGTCAAAGATTGTATATCTAAAATCCATCTAAAAAATGGACCATCAAGAGGGGATATCTACATATGAGTCCCAAGACACAAAATTTCTGTATTTTGGTGGATTGTTCTCCATGCATGAAAAGACATTGTAGCAATCTCTCTCTCATTCATATTATAAATTTACGTACCAAAACCTCTCTCCTGTATCACGAATACATACCAAAACCTCTCTCTCTCTCTCTCTCATCGGTGGATACTTATTGTGAGGATCCATTTGACTCCTGCTCACATGCACTAATCAAGAGAGAGAGAACTCTTCTCGGATGGTTTCCATGACACAAATTCGAACATGCACATCACGTCGCATATGAGTATCTGGTTTATCCGATCTTTATTTTTGTCCACTGAGAATTGAGAATAGTCAGTTTAAAATGCGTTTGTTTTGAACAAAGAAGTTGGTTTTCTAAAAGCTTTTCAAATTCGTGTTTTTAAAATAGGGAAATTTATCAAAATTCCTCGTGATGATTCATTTACTATTGTACCAGCATAGTTTGCTTAAACATGATCGTTCTTTAAAGAAAATGAAATATAGCCGCATTATATCATTCCTCAAAAAAAAAAATATTTAAAAAATCTTATTATAATTACATGCAAGTCTTCAATCTCTATTACTCCATTGAATCAAGCTCCATTCATCTCTTTTACTATTATTCTCTCTTCCAATTTTGCTTTGCTCATGCATTAATCTTCCGAAGCCCTGTCATAAAAGTTTGTTTGCATACTTTATTATTGTAGCCTTAATCGATTTTAATTTATAGAATGAGTTTCATTTTTAAAATGAAAAGTTCTTAACGATAGTCTAGTGCTTGTTTACTTACATATGAATTGAAAAGTTCTTATAATTTCTTTTGTAAACCATTGTTTTTAGAACACGTTTGGTACGTATGAAAATACTTCCTTATATAATTAGGTGTGGTGAGTTTTTTTACACCTATTGGTCCCAAGGCATTTTCTATACCAATTAACTGTAAATTGATATGAAAAAACTCCCACGCCTGCCTAAACATATAAGAGGATTTTTTAGAATTGAAAATACTTTCGCATGTACCAAACGTGCTCTTACTTATCCTACTCCAATGAATTGACCTACACCCTTTTCGGAGTCAAGATTTTCGGAAAACAACTGAGACAATCACACTTTTTTTTAAATGACACAGCAGCCCTTTTATTTTTTCCCTAATTGCCCACTTGTCCGGCAATCTCAAGTCCCCTGAGGAAGAGTGGCCAGGAGAACTAAAGAACAGAGAGAATAACCATTTAATCCCTTAGGTCTATACTATCTATTTATTCCCTTGGGTAAAATACATGCTAGGGATAGTTTTTTGATCTCAGATTTTTTGGATATAATCTCTACTCGTAGAATAGAATAGTCTCTACACAAAAAAACTTTTTGGAATGAACTCTCTGTGTACTAAAAAAAACATAATGCCTCAACATTGAATAGACACCAACCAAAAATTGAAGGGCTAGATCTGTGTCACAAAACTCAATATTTGAAATTCTCTTTAAATAATCATCTGGTAATTGCTATATGGTTCCCAAAATTTTAGACTAAAAAAATCAATGTATCTAAGTGTTTTGACCGAGGGAGTAAATGCACAATATGCTCCTGTGGGAGCACGGTATATGCCCACTATTGAAAAGATTGAAAACATGTAAGTCCAATATGAGCAAATGAAGGGAAAAAAAAGCTGCCGAGGGGATGGGCTGCATGTTATAATTTTGGCAAAAAAATATTCCATGCAGAAATAAAGGGCTGGAAACAGTGTTTCTCTTGGTTTATAAAAGATAACCAGAAGGTCTTAAAGCCCCTTCTACACAAGCACGAAACACACTCTTAGGGGCAATGTAGACATTTTTTCCTTTACACACATTTGTATGAAAAACGAGTACCTCAAGATTGTTTGGAGATTTTTACTAAAGGACTAATGAACAAACCTTTTCTAGGAAGAATAAACCCCAAGGAAATTGCACAGATTAATGTGATTCACCTAAAAAAAAAAAAGTCAGATCATGTAGACAAAGATCAGCTGATTAAACTTTCAGGAAAAGAAAACCGGATTCCGGCAGTTCCGAACCCTTCCATAACCGGATTTACTGTGCTCACCGGGCTTGCACATAACGTTTTCAATCGGAATAAAGTGAAAGGCCAAGAAGACGTCGAAAACAACACAAAGATGACCAACTTTGAAGCTTTTCTGCACGTAAATTAAAGGGTGGTCTCTCTATTATCACAGTTAGAGAAAGAAAGAGAGGGGAAAAGAGAAAGAAAGAGAGGAGGAGGTGGTTGAAAGAGAGGAAGAGAGAGAAATGGCGCCTGTTGGGTTACCTCCTGGTTTTCGATTCCACCCCACAGATGAAGAGCTGGTGAATTACTATCTCAAGCGCAAAATACATGGGCTCAAGATAGATCTAGACATTATCCCCGAGGTTGATCTCTACAAGTGTGAACCATG
>NW_006500031.1:580107-594979 GCF_000471905.2 Amborella trichopoda
ACCTCTCTCTCTCTCTCTCTCTCTCTCTCTCTCTCTGAGATTTTCAAGTGACCCCAAAACTACTATCGATTTCATAGCCCTTGCGTTTTCTTCCCCCACTGTCTACCTCTACGTTTGCATTTTCCGTTTTTGGTATAGCCACCGTAGGCAAGTAGGATTTCAACCTTGAAGCCATTAGTCTTAAGAGAGTGAATTCACCTTTTGTAACATATGAGAAACAATTAAGTTTTCTATTGTTTATTATCAATGTTACTAATATTATTATTCTTTGACAAGGATTGTGAATATTGTTATAAATTTTGTTTTTTGGGTAGATTAGTGGGGAATACAGGTCCCAACCCATTTGAGAAATAATTAGTGGTCTTCAAATGTATCAGTAGGAATGAAAACCTAAACCCGTAGCTGGGACGTAGGTGCTGATACCAACCACGACCTCAACTCCATCCCTACCACCAACAACCTCAACCTCAACCTCAACCTCAACCTCAACCTCAACCTCAACCTCATTCCCAAATTATTATTATTGTTTCTGTGAGAATTGTGGCTATTAGTCATATTCTTGGAAGAGGAGCTGTCATTTTTTTTTTTTATTTTTAAGTAATTCAATGAAAAAGATAGGTCCCTACCCATTTTGAAAGTGTTAATTGAAGGTGATACTGATAGGAATGGATACTGTGATGTGGTAACTAAGTGTGAAGATGCTACCACTACAACCCCATCATCTTTCCTGGAGCACCATTCTTCTTGTGGATGGTATTCTAAAACAACACACATGTGGGACCTGCATTGAATGTGGGACCCACAATGTCTGATTGAACCCTCTGTCGATGGAGGGTCCAAGTGTTCGAAGATAGACCTGCATGTCTACAGGTTTTTGTGCTCGATACATCTAGAAGGCACCCGCCAACATCGACACTTTAAAAACTTAAGCAGACGTTAAACTCTATCTCTGAAATCTCTTCGTAAAAGTATTTAGTCTCCCATTAGCCTTTATTTAAATGCCCTGTAATGTGCGTCATCAGAAGGGTAATTTTCATATTGTGTAATTTTGTTAATTTTGAGATCGGTGATTTTGAAACATATCCATATAAGAAACCGACAAACATATCAGTGTCTGTGTAAAACGGCCATTATGGAATACCACTTATCTTAATTTGCATAACCATTATTATCATCATAATAATCATTTGCACAAGCACTAACATTTTAGCTGGACTAGTATTTATTGAGAAATTGAGTGTATTTCTTATGTAATGCAGAGAAATCCTTCTTGCCAAGCAGAGATCCAGAGTGGTACTTTTTCGGACCTCGGGATCGGAAATACCCAAATGGTTTTAGAACGAACAGAGCAACACGAGCAGGATACTGGAAATCAACAGGGAAGGATCGAAGGGTTTGTATGCAGAGTCGGGCGATAGGGATGAAGAAGACATTAGTTTATTACAAGGGGAGAGCCCCACAAGGGGTTAGGACAGATTGGGTCATGCATGAGTACCGCCTCGACGACAAGGAGTGCGAGGACACCTCAGGAATTCAGGTGCATTTCCCCTTCAATCTCAACTGTATGCGTTTTATTTCAGCTGTGAACTGCATTTGTGCAGCGTATGTGTGAGAGAGAGAATTAGTGCATGGTAAACGGACATAGGACGTACTGCAGGCAATTTCAAAACCTCAATCACTCAAAGGAGAGCTTAATGGTGCATGAGATGTATCATGATTAGCATAATCAATAGGTGCATGTAATTCTGTATGTCAGAGAAAGAGTAGTTAGCGCACGGGCTTTATCATCGTTACTGATAATCAGGTAGATAGAGAGAGAGAGAGAAACTTAGTTGACAAGTTTTATCACCATTAGTGATAATTAAACTGCAAAAATGCATGTGTTAAGATATAGGAGAGTTCCCTCATCTTTTCGTTTCGTGTCATGTTGTATCGTATTAATCCATGACATTGTTGCGGATGTGAAATCAGATGGCGACAAATTGTTTCAACACAATTTAAGAATTTTAATGACTTTAAGTATTGTTAAGAACACATTTTAATCATCTGATTTCACATCCAACAATCAAAAATTAATTGTGGCATGTCGCTTAGGTGCTTTCTTTGATATTATCCATACTCCACCAATGGGAGAGGTCCCAAACCAATGAGTGTGAGGGCTGAATCTTAACCCGTGATACACAAGCTTTGCACGTGCCTTTTGCATTTCGTGCATGGAAAGCATCGGCGACTCTTTTTTTCCCTTGTTCTTTATTTTTATATTTTTATATCCCTTTTCTGAAAACGATTCTTTTCTTGAACCTACGTTATTGTCTTTAGCTCTTTCAGCAACACTTAATTTTTTTCTTACAATTTTAAAAATGAAACATTCACATCTAAGATAGCTTCACATGTGTACAAGTCGCGTTTGCACGTGCTCCCTTCAGGGGTACTTTTGTCATTTTAACGGTGAATTGACATATTAGTTCTTCCTCTATGATGTAAGCTGGATACACGTGTCTATAGTTCTTCGCATGTGGAGGAGTGTCCAACATAACAAAGGCATGGACGCTTTTACTTACCGGACGCGATTAGCATGCGGCCAAGCCCACACATGTAGAAATGCGTAACAAGTATATTTTTAAAATATAATTTGATCTTAACTTTCGTAGAATATATAATATTTAACATAGAGATCATGAATATGAAAAAAAAAAGTTTGAAAATCATAAATAATAATTATATGAATAACATATTTGGATTGTTAGTTACAATTTTTATTAAATGGATCACTTATTTGCATTTATCTTTAATAGGGTTGTTTTATACACTTCATATTATAGAAATGCGGTCCAGCCCCCATGAAACAATTGTTTCTAATTTTAAAACTGGTTTCCTTTAAAATATCAATAAGAGAGCCGACATTTGATATTGAAAATTGTGCCCTTTTTTAGTTACAAGCAGCTGGCTCAAGGTACTTAGGGAATGATTAGCAAATCATCAAAGGTTATAATCCCAAGCTAATTACCTAAGAGAAAACAATAGTACCAGATGCGTAATACGCAAAACTTTTAAAGGAAATGGCCTTATTTGGATGAAATAGCTGATGTATTTAGAGCAAGATTAAGAAAGTCATTTAACTGGTACACCCAATGCGTGTGTGTGTGAGAGAGAGAGAGATATTTTAACTAATAATCATGTATCTCATGGCTCTTATATGACAATTAAGAGAGAGAAAGAGAGACAGAGATTTTAACAAACTAATAATTGTGATTTCATGGCTCTTATGGGACACATGAGAGAGATTAGATTTGAACAAACTAAATATTGTGTACATAATGGCTCTTATAGGACACGTATGCCCTATGCCGGGTTTTCAAGAAGAATGTAGCATGCCCAGATACAGAAGACCAAGGCCAATTCACGATGCCCTTGCCAGAAAGTCTACAAATATCTGCCTCAGAGTACGACACCGTGTCGCCCGAGATGTTGCATGGGTCATCATCATCAACATGCATGGACGTGGATGACAAGGATGACGCATGGATGCAGTTCCTCATGGAAGATGCATGGTGCTCCACACGTGCCAATGATGTGGAGTCATCTTCATGCATGGCCCTCACTAACTGAGAGGTTTTTTCTATTAATTTTTTGTTTTTGTCGAAAACAATAGAGCATAAATAAATGGCTTTTTACACATTTGGAAATTGGGTGAAGAGAAAAACTTGAAAATGTCTTTGGGGGTGGGGAGAAGGGGAAGTGTGATTATTTAATGCATATAATTTGGATCATTTGAGTTTGGGTCCTATTTTGTGTAGTTGGGTGTAATTTGGTCGACTTAGATTGTATAAAACCCACTTTCTTTGATGTGTCAATGATTTTTGGGTTTCATCTGGGTGTATTTGCTTGAGAGCCTCAAATTTAAAGATAAATAAAGGAGTTCTTACATTTAGTGTTTGGGTGGAAAACTATGTAATATAGCCATGATTATTTTGATGGAAAATACCTCACATCTTGCCCGGACGTAGAACCTATATGCAATTATGCATCATAAAATACGCATCATAAAGTATACAGAGTGACCATTTACTTTTAGGAATTGCCCGTCAGATTCTGTATCGAGTGGCCGTGAGTTTGTTTATACTAGACTCAAATATTAAGGGAAAACTTTTTAAACTTCATGACACATCCCAAGTCATCAATTTTAACATCTAATAGTTCAGAGTAATTTCGACCTCCTTGTCATAAAGATAAGTAGTCTCAGAGTATACAATCCCATAAAATATTTTAATTCTTTGTAAAATACTATCAGTCAATAGCGTTCTTTTTTTTTATTATTTAAAAAAAGAAGACTTCAGCTCTGACTAGGGCACTCTTGTGTGAGTCTGCTAGCTGATTTCTGGTGGATAGGCCTAAATAGTGAAAAGTTCGAGATAATGAAGCAAAAAAGAAGAAAATATCACCTGAGACCTGAGCAATGACTCGAGAATTACTTGAGTACCTACAGTTCAAGAACTGTGTGGTTCTAGACAACTCAAGTGATTCCTCAATTCAAGACCATCCGGAATGATGGACCCCCTGGTCTGAGCTCACTCGGGTGATTCTGAATCAGCTTGCAGATTTGTTCACCGCTGCTCTTATTATTATACCCGGAAAGCATTAAGCATCGAAACTACAATTATTGTAATAATTTTGCACCCATCGTCCACCCAAAAAGAACCATAGCTTAAGAACATATGTTGCTTAGGTTTGTAAATTGTGATGGATGACTTAGGTAGGTAATGCATCGACTGATTGCACAATCACAAAAACATCTACCCCTAAAATCATGCCATTTCTTTCTTCACAAACTGATGCATCAGGCCATGGCTCTCTCTCACTCACACACACAACGCACACATTTGCATAAAGAAGAGAGAAAGAAAGAGAACGCCTTGTAAAATACAGGAAAAGCTTTGCTTTCCCTAACAAATATATAGTAGTACATATTCCAACATATTGATAATTTCCTAAATGATTTATAATGTTTTTTTTATTAGAATTCTCAAAGTAGAGTCCTACCACCTAGGCTGAACTTTGTACTTCTTCCTCCTCCATGGTTCCAAATAATCCCCCACCCCATATGCTACAAAAGAGGACAACCTTCGCCCTCATCTTTAGAAGAAGAGGTGATAAGGATGCGTCCAACAAGCATACATACCCAATGCTATGGGGAAGAGAGGTAGAAGCTTTCCTAGACATTTAGGGATCAACTTCTCTTTTAGTAGATTTGAGAGGCCCCTCCTTGATATAATGCTCTTATCACTCTGATCTTTACTGTCTTTCGTAGTATCGAACTCATGTCTCTCATTCCTTCTCTTCTTCCAATACCTGACCTTGGAGGAATGGCCATCAGTTGCGGATGCGGGCGTGAGTTCCTCTCCGAAGGACATCCTTGACATTATCACTGCCATGATTCCCAAGAATATTTTGATTCTTTGGAAAACCGGGCCACACTTTTTCCTGGGTTTAATGACAATTGGGTCTTCAGGTTGTGGAGGCCTTGAGGTGGTGAGAATTGCAGCTGTATCTTTAGTAGATGAAAGAAAATTCATGTAGCAATCTCTAGCTATTACCTTATGGCTTGTTGCCATTGGTTCCATGCTCACAACCTCTAGCTCTATCCATTGGTATGCATCACAAGGGCTTCTCAAAGATGTAAAGCTCTTTAATTCTGGTGCTCTTTTATCCTCCATGCTTGTAAGCCACCATCCTTTACTATGCTGAAACTCATTCAGAATTTCGCTTCTATCTGAGACTACAGATTTCATGTTAGGGCTACATAGGAAGCCCTGAGTAGCTTCCAACCCTTCTCTCTCGAAATCTGTAGGACCAAGCTCATTTATGTGCACAGTTAACAACCTCGAGGGCTCAACCCTTTGAAAGAATGTGGTAGCATGCTGACAATTTGAAATGGAGAACCCATGACTAACTTCAACTTGCTCAAGAATGTCAAAATCTGATTTGTTAGTGGTATCACGATCATTTTCCCCATGAAAAGATTGAGTGGTCACTTTCTGTTCTTTTGCCACAACCATCTTCATGTTATCTGCAACATATCCATTTGTATAGTTTGACAAAATACTAGTCATATGCTCGGAGTCATTGAAGCCTTTAAGTTGGTCATAATGCGCCTCACCTCCTGCAGTTAAGGAAATGAAGTCAGTTGTGGGTATTCAAAATATACTACAGTTGAATTTTAGGGATTGATAATAATGCTTAAATTGAAAGCATGATCGACTTACCTGTGCAATCTACTTTATCACCAGATATGGCTTCTACCAGGAGAGTTCTGTACTGGTATTCCTAAAATAAGAAGATGAAATAATTCATATAAAAACATGGTTATTTTCATTGACATTGTTTTGAAACGTTTGTAGCATTGTGCTTAATATGTACATGTGGTGATTCCTCAACGTAATTTGATATTCACCATGGATGACAGAGTTATAAAGGAATACAATTGAAATTAATCAAGAATAAGGGAAAATGAATGTATTGGTGGTGTTCTCACCTCAGATTGTTTGCTTCTAATTAGTGGCTCCTCCATGATATTGTTTAGTTTACTCCTATCTTCTCTAGCATCTTGAGGAAGCCCATTCTTTCTAGGCTGCACTCTACAACTTGAAATTCGATCAGTGTTGCGAACCTCTATCGACCTTGACTCACCTACCAAGCCATAGGATTTCCCATGAACTGTTGATGCTTCCATTGCATTACAAAGTTCTTGAGATTCAATCTTTGCATGAACATCCTCGCTACCATGACCATGGTAATTAACATTGTGCGATAAGTTATCTTCTAGATTAGGAAAGCTTCCTAACCAAATATCAGTGTAGTCCGATGGTGTTCCAGCAATCGGGTTTACAGCAATGGCATTATTTTCCTGAGAAGCAGAAGCTATGTTCAATATTTCTTCTAGGATGTCCACTTCATTCTTATAATCCTTGTTTTCCTCCTCCACTGTGTAGGTTTCGAAGACCCCAGGTTCAAGGAACATTGTGTTTGATGTACCAACTTGCGGAAACTCTTCGATCTCCATAGGAGGCCATGATAGTCTATTTTGAAGCAGTGCACACTCCATGGCAACTTCAGCCTAAAATGGAAAAAGCATTCTTCATTTCTCAGTGTAGTTACCCAAGGCATTAACCTTATCCATTAAAAAAGAAAGATAATATAGGAAATATTAGTTTATTGTTAACATTACCTTTGATGGTACAAATGAAGAGTTCATGGAGTTTGGGAACTGGCACATTGAACTAACAACCTCATCTGAGAGAAATTGTGTCCATCTCCCATCTCTAGTGGCTCTGTCGACTTGGGCACATTGTATGATTTCAGAGGAAGAATTGTCTGATGGGAACCGATAATCATTATTATCATAATCATCTCCCTTTCCTTCTGAGAGTTCCATGCCAGATGCATAGTCATTTTGCACCCATTGGTTTTGATTTTGGGCACCGCCACCGTATTGTTCTCCAATCTTGGGGATGGTTCCACTCTTCTTGAATATGCGGCATAATGCATAAGCATCCTAACAGGACACAAGACACCATTATCAGTTCTCCTCCTACCTTCAAGTGTAACCACTGTAATTTCTGTTCATGAATTTATAAATTTGAAAGTATATATTATGCTCCTTGTGACAATGGAAGATCCATAGTGATCGAGAGAGAGGGGGACCTAAAAGACCATGACATAATGCAAATGGTGGATCTCACCATCTCACCATCACCATCCAATATTGGATTGGATAGCTATGAATTTTCCATGGTTATAAGGATTTTAGATACCATTCCTTTCACTAATTAATCATGCAATATTTCAATGAAATAATTAGAAACATGCAACATTGATATGTTTGGCATGAAGCCTTCTCAAGCCAAACATATACAAATGGGATTCCTTTTTTCCAATTATTGAAGACCCTAAACATGACATATATATTAGAAAGTACAGTGCTCCAGTGAAAATGAATCGTGAAATCATCCTAGAAAACATGAATAAATGAAATTTTAAAGAGATTAATTGTGGTGTACATACTTGCAATCCTGACACTGCCACACATTCCTTCTCGTCAAGGCGATACTCATGCATGACCCAATTGGTTCGTAAACCATGGGGTGCTCGGCCTCGGTAATAAACAAGCGTCTTTTTCATGCCCACTGAACGCTTCTGTGAGTTAATTTTGCGATCTTTCCCTGTTGCCTTCCAATAACCAGCCTGGGTTGCTCGATTTGTTCTCGATCCATTCGGATACTTGCGATCTCTAGGGCTGAAAAAGTACCACTCGAGATCTTTGCTTGGCAAGAAGGATTTATCTGAAACCATGAAAGGTTGAATAAATATAGCTATGTAAAGTAAATTATAATCAAATTCAAAACGATAAAAAGATATGTTATTGTAAAAAATTAAAAGCTTGTAATTTATACCAAAGTTACAAAAGCTGATATTGGACAATAGCACATCAAGTGCACTTTTCCCATAATCGAACAATATTAACAACACCACCATTATAATGATATTATTATGATTACAATTATCATTATTACTGAAAACCTCATTCATTACTAAAAGCTAAACTTGTACACATAGTACACATAACTAAAGTTCCATTAGTTTCTATTATGATTCATTAGGAGGTTTGTGTGCACTTGAATTTAAAACTAAAAGATTTGGAAATTAGGGTTAAAAGTCTCAAGTTTCAAGGAGTCATCTCATCATTTACATTACCAAATAAAGAAACCAAGTAAATATCTCTGGTAGGCTTCCACCTTCTTAAATTCAGAAAATTTACACTATATGATGGAATCAATATTATAGTCTCAGTGCTTTATCGAGTTTGAATAGTATTGTTAAGAAGGAAGTAGAAGGTCCCTTCCCACTCAAGAACCTTTCATAAAATTGAAAGAAAAGCTCTATAAAGGTTGGGGAGCGAGTGGTGAGGGTTCAACCCTTTAAAGTTGTCCTAAAAGACCTGTGACTAGGGGGGATTGTCTACTATAAGATTGTTTATTTTTAATACAAGAGGATTGCAATTACCCTAGCCTTCAGACATGAAATCCCACCACTAGGGCCATATTATAAACTTAAAGAAAATCTCTGGATTGTGATTGTGACCATCTTTTACCTGGCAAATGGTCTTATTGTATACTTTCTCCTATTCTTTTTTTGAGATAATTACACATAGAAAATTGTACCAAAGTGGGGGCTCAAGATGCTGCTAAATTAGCCCAAAAAAAAAAAAAAAAAGTAAAGTTTGATAGACAAACAATAACACATAACACACCTCACAAAGTGCAGAAGTATGAGAAAAAGAATTAGAGGAAGATGGAAAAGAGAGTGGTAGTGGTGGTGATTGAAAGTATATGTGCGTTAATAGTACCTGGTAAATCCCATGGCTCACATTTATAGAGATCAACCTCAGGGATTATCTCAAGATCAATCTTCCAGCCATGAATCTTTCTCTTGAGATAATAGGCCACCAATTCCTCATCAGTGGGGTGAAACCTAAAACCAGGTGGAAGTGTCACAGGAGCCATCTCCAATCCAACTGATCAAACTTCTCAACAATTCCACTAACACCCTCTACAATGGCCTGTAACTAAGAATATGAATAAGAACTGTTAACTAGAGAGAGAGAGAGAGAGAGGTCTCAAAGTTGATGAAGAATGGAGAAGCTCTCAAAGAAATGATGGGGAAGAAGACTGTGGCCCAATGGGTCTATTATGGGGCGATATTTGTTCTTCCTTTTTTTTTTTTTGTATTCTTTCCATTTTTTTATATCTTTTTTTGAGCGGTAAAGACAAAAAGAGAGGGGGGCTTGCCAACCCTCGACTTTATCCCTTTTTTCGGTGGATTCTCGGTCTCGTTTCATTGAAGCCCCCTCCCCTCCCCTTGTTGTTTTCTTTCATGCGCACACGTTGCAGTGCCCCATTTGTTAACAGTGATATCGCATCACGTGCTAGCCGGCACACTGCGATTAACCCTTTTTTTTATTTAA
This sequence comes from Amborella trichopoda, assembly GCF_000471905.2. Next base: position 590,129 of record NW_006500031.1, read on the forward strand.
AAAGAAAGATTAACTCAATAAATATGAAATCCTTTATTGTTATCATCATTAAGTTATTATGAGGATGTGGTTTATATAAGGTCTTGAGTAAGGAGCACCTGCAAACCTTATTAAAAGATATAAATTTTTGTGTCAAAAACTTGAATATTGACCTGAAAATCCATTTCACTTCTAATTGTAAAATTTAAAATTAAAAAGGTAGTGCTGAAAAACCAAATCTACAAGCACTTAAAAAACTTCGAAAATCATCGGTTTAGATAATATATTACGAGATGCACTAGCTTTTGGACTCGAATTTATTTTTGTATTTACACATCACGAGATCAAGATTATCAATTGAAAAGTTTTTTAACATTGGCACAACCTTTTCTGATTAATTTTTAAGGTGGGCCAGTAATGTTCATTTCTACCTAATCAAAACTCCGTGAGTCGGATGCAGACTCAATGTAACCCAAGTTACTTGAACTGCACAGGCCGCTGAGTTTGGAACCAAACCTATAGGAACATGCCGATTACAAATATTTTATTATTATTTTTAAGACTTGATCGAGTCTTTGACCGACTTGACAGAGTTTATCAGACTGGACTTGAGCTTGCGACTTCCGGCCCGAGACCCTAGCGAATCCCTGCCGGAATCTTGGTTGTAAACCACCTCTCCTTACAAGTGTTATGTTTAATCACAGCTAATTATTAGTGTTAGTGTGTTCTAAACCACCGCGAAGTATCAGTGTTAGTGATTATGTGGGTAAGGAATTGCTTTTAAGATGATAGGTTCGGATTTGTACTTGAAAGAAGTAAAGGAGGCTTTAGACGTCAACATAATGAGCTTTTCTTAATTTGGGAACCTTTTTGAAGGCATGCATTCACACTCTTCAATTTCATTTCCTTTGACGAAATTTATCGACAAAAGATAAAAACATAAAATGTTTGATCCACGTGGCAACCTTCAAGAATGGATATGTGCAACAAACTGCCACGTGGCAGATGGGGGGGAAGGGGGGGAGGATTCGGCTTAATCTGGCCCTACAAACCCTACCTCCCACTCTTTTCTTCTTTCCGTCATCTTCAGGTGCTTTTCTCCTTTTTGAGTTTATCCTTTTCTTTCTTACTAATAAATAATAATAATAATAAATTTTATTATTATTATTATTATTATTAGTATCATTATTATTATTATTAAACAAAAATTTTATTTTTAGGAATTAAAAATAGCCTACGGATTTTACATCAGGATCTTTTTATCTCAGTATTTTGTTTTATCCAAAATCTCCCAAATTAAGTATTTGAGTCGGAGCACATAATTTTTTTTTTTTTGAAGTCCATTCCTTTTGCTTGAAGTACTAGACCACCTTCTCTAAAATAATACATGTTCAATACTTTAAGTGCCGAACCAACTTCTCAAATTTTGACATAGAAAATGATTGCGATGTGGCACTTCAAGTACCAGAGGAGGCTATTTTGGATAAAAATTTAAAAACTGACGATCAAAGAAACCCGGCCTAAAAAATGAAAATATTATGATTATTCAGAAAATAAAATTCACTTTAATTACCCCGAATAACAAAAATCCCTTAGTAAGCAAGAAGGCTTGACGAATAATTGAAAACTCTTGCAGCTTTAGAAGTGCATTGCTTGAATCTCTAGGCTTCATTCTTCCACGTGGGATTATACGTTTTCCCGATTGTTATTTATTAATATAATAAGTATTATCGTAGTTATTCGTTACTCTTGGCATTGTGCTTGGAGTGCCAACATTTGATATGGGCTGGCTTCGACTCACAGCAAACGAAATTCTTTTCCTAATTTTTAATACAATTTTAAGTATTGGGATGAATTCATTTTTATTGAAAAAAAAAAAAAGCATTTGGATTTTATGTCTTAATAATTTGCATGAAGAATCTGTGACCGAAAGGTCCCCACTCACCGTCCCCAAAGGGTCCTACAACTGGTATCTCCATGCAAATATGTAATCAACCCCATATTTCAAGTCAAATATGAATTTGCCACCACTAATACCTTAAAAAAAAAACTAACCCTTAATTTACTTGAAAAAACGGATAGAACTTGTTTTTTTCACTGAATTACTTCAAAAAAAAAAAAAAAAGTGAAAATACCTCTTTAGCCAAATATGATTTTTATCACAAAAAAAAGGATTCTCTCTCTCTCTTTATGCATGCGTAAACATAAAAAACACTTGATTGAGCTAATCACCCATTCACTCATCCATTTACCATGGCGTGCATGCGACTATTTATGCATTTATATTTTCAAATCGTAGCAAAAAATATGTAAAACGTTGATTGTGTATTTTTTTTGGTGTAAATTTGGATTATACACTGAGAGACCATTTTTTTTTTTTTTATACAAAGAGGTGACAATCACCTCTAAACACCTAATTTCACATCCAATTGTTCAGAATAATTATAACCCATCTTATAGTACACTTTTTCATCCAATTGTTCAGAATAATTATAACCCATCTTATAGTACACTTTTTCATGTAAATTTTGAACGTGCACTCACGCATATAAACCAAGTATGCAAAAAAAAAAGTGTGCATGTAATGCATGTCATAAGTTAAGAAGCTCAATTAGTAATAAGCCTATATATGGGTAAAGTACAGGTGCATTTGGCGATGCACAATGTTACATTGAGTCCGCCCTCCTAAATTTCATTCTAGACATAGATTTGGGATCCAAAATTTTACGTCTTATCACCTAGATCACTATGATCATGAATATGGAAAAAATTAATTTTTTGAGTCTCATAAACGGTCTATCTCGTACTTTTAAGGACCATTCATTTTAATTCTTCAAATATGGACACCATTTTTTTAACTCAAAATCTATAGATCTTGGCTACACATGTCTCATAAAATTTAAAATATGTTTTGGATCTCAAGTCCCTCAAAAACCAAGTCCAACATATGAGTCGGCTGACTCAACAAATACTTTCATCATAGTCAAACTTTTTTCTAACTAATTGGGATCAGTTACACGCATCCTAGTCTATCATACTGCTCTATTAATGGCTATATCATCAGTGAGACTATAAGTCCCCAAATTCCTCACTACTTCCAAATATTTCCTTTTGGACCAACCCTTTACTTTTTTTGAGTTTTCCACTTGAACTAACTCGTACCTTTTAACAAGAGTTGTATTGGGTCTTCGTCACACATGGCCAAGCCTCCTAAATCTACTCACCAAATACTTTATTGTACATAAACATGGATCTCACTGCAGTAGCTGCTATGAAAAACCTAATCATCTACCCAAAGAAAAAGCTAAACCTCCTCCTCCTTCTTCTTCTTCTCCTTCTTCTTCTTCTCCTTCTCCTTCTCCTTCTTCTTTATTTTTTTGGATATTGATAAGCTTTTTGTATAAAAAAACTGATATTCTATTAGAACCTAGACTTTTTTTAACACCACTAGACTTTTTTTAACACCACTGGGCTATAATGTCCTTACAAAATGTGCAGATAGCCACGTCTAAAGTTTCTCTCTCAAAATTATGTTATAGACCAACCCAAAAATATTTATGTAGGGACCATACAACGACCATGCACTTTGTACTTCACCTCGTAACCTTTATTATAACAGGTTTTATCTCACTCCAAAACCCTGTGATTTAGGTACAAGGGTATGCCTAGCTTTTAAGAGGGTTTCCTTATCTTTCCTCTCTTTTTTCTTTGTCATCTTGAGGAATCATGGCTATTTGAAGAGGAAAAGCTTTTCCACCAGTTCTATGGTTTTCTCGTCTTTCCACACATATTTGTCTCTCATCTTGAGGAATCATGGCCTTGTGAAGAGGAAAAGCTTTTCCACCTGTTCCGAATAAAGGTCACCTCTTGTGTGAGACGTTTTAACCTTAACTCTTCGGCTTCAATTTTAGTTTTGGGAAAAGATTTTGTGCTCTCACTGGAACAGATTGGGTACATGCCCCAGCATGTAAAATGCTAGCTTATGAGGACTCGTTTGACCGCTGAAATTTCCGAATTATTGTTTTTGGAACTTTGTGTCTATTCAGTGACACTTTTACTACCACCCATTTTGAAATATAATGAACAAAAATGATTGTGACCTCCATGTACAAATATATATATTATCTTTGCAAACAATCCTTTAAAATAAACATTGATTTCATATCCTCAAATGGATCCAAATGAACAATGTATTAAAATCTGGTGAACCCCCCAATTTTATTTTTGTATTCATAAACCAGCCAATTTTTTTAAAAAAAATTGTGCAGTTGGTAGATGATCCAAAACTCGATTCTAGGTTTTAAAATACTGGACTTTTTAAGAATGACCTTAAGTTGTTTATTTGACATATAGTCCGATAAAAGTTTTCAAGAGCTCTATTTCATGATTATATTTCTTTTATATTGTTCAAAATGCTTAGCAAGCTTCAAGACTAAGATGCCTTGGTGTTTTTCGCATCAGAGTTGGTGCATAATTTGCTTCCAAGGGAGCATGTTGTATGCAATTCTCATTTAGCATACACATCATACTATTACTAACTTCATTACTCATAATTTTTTTTAGGCAGATACTATAAAAGATTATTATCATCAGCATCAAAGTCTTTTTCCAATTAGTTGGGATCGGCTACATAAATTCTAGTCCGTCATTTGGCTCTATCAAGGTTACTCCCTCAGTGAGGCCATAACTCCCCATATTTTTTCTTATTACTTCCAACCATATCATTTTGGGCCTATCCCTTGCCTTTTTTTAGTGTTCCACTTGAACTAACTCGGTGATGTATTAGGTCAACACCACACATGACTAGCCTACCTAAGTCTATGCTTTATCATCTTATCGCCTATTGCCTATTGGTACCATACCTAAATTTTT
>NW_006500031.1:596364-623992 GCF_000471905.2 Amborella trichopoda
ATATACAAATCTTGGTGACTATGCTTTCTAATCTAACAAATACACACCATACTCCAAAAATGCCTCAGTGTTCAAATAATCTTATGACCTCATGAGATTTACGTTTGCATGGTCGATTTGAAGTTTCTTTTCTTTTGCGAATTCATGTCATGTTAGCACGAGCATAAGGCCTTTATTTGTTTCACTTTTAGTTGTTTCGTTTTTAGCACGTGCCATGTACATGTTCCCTTGTCATGGATGTTACCTTAAGACCCTTTATCATCATGTGTGCATATAACCATTCCATGACCCCAAAATATCTTTTAAGAATGGGATTTAGAGAAACTAATTTTTAAGATTTTATTACACTAACTTGTCTTTCTATTTTTTTAGTAATGTTCTATATAAATTTTACAAAAATACTTATATGAATATGTTTGACCTTAATTGTTTTTAAAGCTAGAGTTCTAGACAACTGAGACACACATTAGACACAACACTAATATCTAAATTACATATCACCGACTACACCTGATGTTACTCACTCGTACTTAGTCCCCAGGGAATATCTATTCTATTCCAAGCCAAGGGACCAAGTCAGGTGGCCATCAAAGGTTTAAAAATTTGTAAAAGATCATTTAAAATCTATTATATTTTACTTTTTGAAAAATGACCTACAAAAGCAATGGGTTGCTTTCAAAATATCTATACTCTCATATTCCAGGAATCAATTGTACACTTAAACCCTTGAGTTAAAGACACTCTTCGGAAGATCTTTTTGATATTGAATTTTGGATTTTATTGTAAAAAAAAAAAAAAAAAAAAAACGAAAGAAGAAAAAAGGCCCTAGATCTAATTAGTGTAGAAAAATACAAAAGCTTGGTTTAGGACTAGTAGGATTCGAATCAGATTGGGAATCCAGCAAATCCATTCACCTCGAAGCCACCTAAACTACATGAGTTTCAAGTTCGAGTTTTTTTTTTTTCTTGTTTAAAATTATCAGTCCAGCTCAAGATCTACTACAAGTTCGACTAGAGGGGACTCAAGCTCAAACCGTGTCATTACGACATTTTAGACTCTGTACGGAACCCACTGGACAGCATTGCTGAGTATAGCAAGGTTTATGGTGTGAATAGAATAGGGGATGTGTAACCAACTTATGGTAAGGGGATTTTTGTAAATTTCCTAATTTTCTTCACATAGATTCTCTTAAAAACTAGATATGATAATTTCGGACAAATATCAAAAAAATATTAAAACCCCCTCTAATATCACTAAAGGGTGAAAGATCTATAAATTAAAATTACACTTACGCAATAGTTATAAATTTCTATATTAATGAGGTGCGTCCTCGTAAAAATATAGAAAATTTCAAAATTGTTTCTATTCAGTATTGAGAAACTAGGATAATTAAATATATTTTGGTAATTATATCATGAAAGGTCCTTAACCGAATAAAAAAAAGTACTTCTTTGGGGTAAAATTTTCAAAATACCATGAATTCTTTGGGATAAAATTATAAAACCATGCCAAATAGTTTGGCTCCCCAAACCACCACAAAAGCCAGAAAATTGTTTTCAAAGAACTACCTAGTTGATATAGAATTCCAACGTATATCCTCATATTTAATTTGTAATCTTTACGCCGTGGTTTGATTTTTGAACCCCTTTCTTGATATTTTTCCCCATAAATATATAAACCTTCATTAGGATCGTCCTCGTCAAAACCCTAGAGAGATCGTCGCCCATCAGGTCAGTTTCCAAACTCGAAACCACCCCCTTTACTGATTTTTTCTTAGGGTTTGGCTTTGGTATTGATTTTTCAGTAAACTCATTTCTTCAGGATTCATTAAGGTTTGTTTTTTTCTAGGGTTTTGATTTAAGATTGTTTTTCTTTTGGATACCAACATATGGTTAGGGTTTCCACGCGGATTGTATTTGTTGGATTGTGCGATCGTTTAGTACTTCTTTTAATTATTTGATGTGAACTTCGGGAAGATGTGGAATGCATTGTATTGGACCTGGTTTTGATTGATTTCTGTAGAAATCTTGAACATAAAGTTACTTTACTATGTGTAGAGAAGTTGTTGATTTGTTCATGGCTATTGTTGCTGGAAATTTAAAATTTTGAAGTATAAAAAGCATCATGGGTCGAAAAGGAAGATGGAGGTTTGTTTAAGAAATGCAGTTACTGATGTTGAGAGCTTTACTTTCATGACTTCATAGATACTTCATAGTTTCCATTTTGAAGCTTTAGTATGGATTTAAGAATGCGGGAGTTGTAATTGTGCAGTTTGTGTACTTGTAACTTTTTATTATTCGGTTTCCTGAGGGATTCCGTATTAAGATGTCTATGAAAATATCAAGATTTACTGATAACTTGTTAGGCTCCCTGGTTCTTCTCATACATTTCTCAAAGTTACAAGTTTCTGGTCTGATAATTTCAAAGCATGCAGTAAAGTTTGGTGAATAAGTTGGGGTAGTTTTTTTGTTTTCTTTTTTAATAGTAGTGGTAGATTGCATCGATAGACATTTGATATATTCTTCTCAGTGTTTTCAAACTCGCCTCGGGTCAGGTACTTGGCCCCGGCCTGAGCGGAGTTATTTGGGTGTGTCCACCCCCTGAGGTTTGTTCAAGGCCCAAGGGCCCCTGAAGAATTAAAAAATAAATATTATGAAAATATTAAAAAATAAAATAAAAATTGTATAGGCCAAATAAGACCAAAAACAACCTAAAAGGTCCAAATATGCTCAAAAAAATATATAAAACTTGGATTTTTAAAAAAATTATTTATAGTTGGGGGCATTTTAAAATTTCCAAAACCATGAAAAATATAAAAATAAGGCATATTGCAAAAAAAAAAAAATCACCAATCTTTTCCAAAAACATCCATATTTCATATAAAAATTTATACATCAATCCCATTCTTTATATATTTTTAGGGTTTTTCTATTTTTCTAATATGTCCTGAGTTTCATTTACGGCTCGTCAAGGGGGCGAGTGGTGAGTCTTGGTAACTGGGCCAAGTTCGAGTGGAATCAACCAAGTCTGAAAACACTGATTTTTCTGATTGTGGTCAGCTTATACTTCTTATCTCCTGAAACAAGGTGCTAATGAGAAGGGCTCAGGGTCTTGAGTTGGTTTGTTGCTGTAGGGGATAAACATGATGAAATGCTAATCCATTAGTTGTATTTTGTGAATATTGTTCTCACTCATGTGCCTCCAGAGGTGTCATGATATCGAAATGTTGGAATCAACTGATGTACCATTTGATTGCTTAGTATAATTCTCGAGTTGTACAGTGAAAGTTGAGAATGAAAGAAAAAAAAAAAATAGTAGTTCAAAGTTGATAATGGACAGTTACAATAAGAAAAGTTATACGGCTACCTTGTTGAAAAGGGCCAAGTATATAGCTATTAGCTGGAGAAGTTGTTCAATTAAAGTGCTAAGAGTGCTCATGCATTCTTACACGGTTTTGGTGTATCTTCTCCTTCTTCTAATATTACACCTTGCCTCCTTGGACACAAGTCATATGTTTGCTTTCATCATTCTATGCACTTTTTTTAAGCTTCATTTTTTATGTGTGGTGGCATGGTTGACTTTCATGACCATGGCATTTGGAAATAGGGCTGTTACATTCACCGGACAATGGCTAGGGAGCTCATCTTCCCAAGGATATGACCTCCAAAAGGGAATACTAGCCATGGTCCTTCTTTTACACCCTTTATTGTTACAAATTTATTGCGCATTGGGTTGAGTTCTCTAATTATCATTATTTTCATTCAACTGCCCTCTTTTTAGCCTTTCATCTTACATTTTCTTGATATAAGATATAACTATTACTAATCCACGTCTGATCATTTGTAACAATCCATAATATTTCTGCAAATTAGAACCTTTCATTTAGGATCCTCATCATCATAACCCTAGAGAGACCATCACCATGAGTTTAGTTGTCAAACCTGAATCACCCACCTCTTTCTAATAGTTTGATCTGTCCTAGGGTTTCTAAAAGTAATTCTTCAGGGATTCATTAAGGTTTTGTTCTTCCAGCATTTTGATTTGGGGTGGCTTAGGTTTTTGATTTAGGATTGCTTATCTCTTGGTTACCATTATATAAATTGGGTTTTCCAGGTGGATATCGTTGGTGGACTGTGTGATTCTGGGGGATGTTATGTTTTTATTGAAATTTTTTCTTTGATATTAGCTTTGGGAGGATGTGGAATTCATTGTGTTGCTGTTATCTTGGGTAGAAATTATGCTCAAAATGTTATTCTACTATGTGCAGAGAATTTAATTAATTTGGTCGTCACTATTGTTGCTGGAATTGTTTGTAATCTGCAGTTAAAAAAGCATCAAGGTCCAAAAGGAAGATGATGTTTTTTTTAGGGCATTTAGTTATTGGGTTTGAGTTCCTTTTTTCATTTTTTAAATGTTAGGTGTTGGTTTCTTTCATAGACATCAGACATTTTTTATTATGGTTATCCTTTATTGCTAAAACTTCTTGCCTCCTGAAACAAGAATTCAATGAGTTGAGCTTGGAGTCATGAGTTGGTTCATTGCTATAGGGGTTAAAGATGGTCAAGTGATATGCAGCCAATAGCTAGCTGTATTTTATGAATTTTGTTGCCACTTCAATGCCCGACTGAGGTCATGATTCCAAAATGTTGAAATCAATTGAAATACCATTTGGTATTTACTATTTTATTGAAGGTTTTTTTTTGTGGTTGAAATTTGATAATGAAGAGTGCAATAAGAAAAGCCATGTGTTGCTTGTTGAAAAGGGACTAGGAGAAATATCTGGAAGAGCTTCTCAGTTAAAGTGTTAAGAGTGCTTATCATGCATGCTGTTTATTATTTTCTTTGGACATGAGTCATGTTTGCTTTCATTGTTCTATGCAATTGTTCGAAGTGTCAATTCTTTATGTGATGCATTGCTATGCTATATTGGTGCCATGGTGGACCTTACTGCCATGGCATCTGAAACCTGACAATCGCTAGAGAGTTCATTTTTCAAATGATATGACTCTAAATGGGAATCCCCGCTATGGTTCCATCCAATTGACATCTCCCATACTAGACCAAATGTCTATACACAATCGAGCAGAGAGATCTTGCGAAGTATAAGGCGGTGATTAATAGTAATAACTTTATCCAACAAGCAATTTAGCATCTGAAAGATCTTAACCTTGACCTAGTAAGAGTACTCTAATCCACCCTGGCTGAGGAGGGGTACATATCCTATGTAGTGAGAGCTCTAAATAAAGATTTATGTTTCTTTGGACATGAGTCATGTTTGCTTTCATTGTTCTATGCAATTGTTTCGAAGTTTCAATTCTTTATGTGATGCATTGCTATGCGCTATTGGTGCCATGGTGGACCTTCCTGCCATGACATCTGAAACCTGACAATAGCTAGAGAGTTCATCTTTCAAATGATATGACCTCTAAATGGGAATCCCCATTATGGTTCCATCCAGTTGACAACTCCCATACTAGACCAAATGTCTATAGACGATAGAGCGGAAAGATCTTGCGAAGTATGAGGCGGTGATTAATAGTTAAAACTTTATCCAACAAGCAATTTAGCATCTGAAAGATTTTAACCTTGACCTAGTAAGAGTATTCTAATCCACCCTTGCTGAGGAGGGATACATATCCTATTTAGTGACTAGTGAGAGCTCTAAATAAAGATTTATGATGCCTCTTCAATAAATGTAAGTAAAATAGCTGGTGAAGGTTTGTCTTTTCCCTTGTTATGGTCTGAACTCACTTTGGTCCTCTTTTCATGACATTTAACTTATGATTTATCTTCTATTTTCATTTTCTTCGTGACATTATGGTTATGTTTGCTATTTATACTGACCTACTGGATCTTAGAAAAATGTTTATTGCACCCTGAGGTTCTCATGTTATGACAGCTTGACCAATGCAAAACATGCGCAGTAACATACTCATTTGTTGATATCTATGTAGGTATATTTGCATTGTTTTGGTGTTCTTTTTTTTATTTGGTTGAATCAGTAACGGAGTTTTCATCATAAGTATCAGATGAACAGTTTAAATTAAGTTGAACTAAGTGCATCATTTCTGCAACATCTATTCTAACAATGAGTGGCATTGTACAACTTTCTAAGTGATGGTGGTGTACCATTCATTTATCATGAGAGTGTATCTACTTGGACCTAATGCCGAGCTCTCTCTCTCTCTCTGTCTCTCTCTCTCTACAGGGACCAAAATGGACACGCAGGTAAAACTTGCTGTTGTGGTTAAAGTGATGGGTCGCACTGGCTCAAGGGGTCAAGTGACCCAGGTTCGTGTCAAGTTTCTGGACGACCAGAACCGATTTATCATGCGAAATGTAAAAGGGCCTGTCAGGGAGGGGGACATCCTCACCTTGCTGGAGTCTGAGAGAGAAGCCCGAAGGTTGCGCTGACTCTCTCTCTCTTGCTCTCTCTCTCTGTCCAAGCTTTTTCTCTTTATACTTTTTTACATGCCTTGTTATGCATCAAAAGATTGTTAGTTAAACAGTTCTTATGAGTGACTTACTGTTGTGGCCTTGATCCTTTGGGTCTATTTTCAATTGACACTACTTGTTTAATAGGGTGATTTTGGGAATGCAATTTTGTTTGTGTTGAGTGTTGATGTTCCATTGAACTCTAGTGCTGATTTTGAACTTACGATTTGTGATCACTAAACAATGTGTAGCGTTATGATAGCAGTTAAAGGCTCCTACTGAATCTTGGACTTTATATTGTTCACAGTTCACACAAGGGAAATTTAACAAAATACCCATGAGAGCTATTATTTGACAATTTACAGATTTGTAACAATTTCAATGGTTATTTTGAAATTAAAATCGAACAATGTGCGTGATAATGTTGAATTGTTGATCTCTTATAATTATATTGATAATTGCACTTCACACAATCGAGTGATCAGTGTAACTGACCTGTGTACAAAGTTTAGTTCGTGCAATTTACTTTGGAAAAATGCAGAATATTTTGACTTGTTTTGTTGAACAAATAATATGCAAAACTGCGGTAGTATTCTAAAGCCAAGCATCGAGGTCTATTTTAACCCCGTTCCCGAGTTCTGAGGTAGGTGGAAAACTGAAATCCATATGGATCTGCAATTTTATGATTTTAAAATAATCTATTCTTGATTTGAATGTTTGGAAGGTGTTTGAGGTTGCAACTTTGTACTTTGGAAGTAATGTGCATCAAAAAAATCTAGTAAAAAAGAGTATTTTGAAGTTGAAAAACATTCCAATTGATCATTTCGACATTAGATATGTGAATAAAATTAGAAGTAACAAGTTTTAAAAATAAAAAAATATATACAATGAGATCATTTATTTTTTATATAAGGAGGTCACAATTATGATTTAATGGTTGGATTGGAAATCCGGTGGATGAGGATGTGTTATTGTTTAATCATAAAGTCTAAAATAAAAAAAATTTAATGTTGTGGTACACTTTTGTTATTTTGATTTCATATCCAATAGTTAAAAGTGATTGTGATATTATAAAAAAATAAATAGTATAATCTTTAAAAATAATACAAGTGATTGTGATCTTATGCAAAAAATAAATGGTACTATCTATAAAAATAATATAAGTGATTGTGATCTTATACAAAAAATAAAAGGTACAATCTTTAAAAATAATACATCGTAGTAAATCAGTTGGATTGTCCATTGTCAAGACATTTTTTTGATGAAACATTTCCACCAAAACTATGTTGGGCATTTCGTCAATTGATTTTCTTATGGTGATCAATTTGTAATCTATAGCCAAGTTGATGAATATGTACCAAATCCACCAATGGCTCGATGAGAAATCAAGAGGGAAGAGCATTTTGAGAGCAACCAACCCGAAAAATAAGGAAACCTTTCTATGCTGTGCCACCCACACATTTACAAAAAAAATATAAAATTGCTAAAAAATTCCGAAAGAATAAAAAATATATTAGGTAAAATCAATAAAGAGTTGGTTAAAAAAAACCAATGCAAATTTACTCATGTTCCTTTCTCTCTCTCTTTTTTTCTTCTTTTTTTTTTTTGAGTTAAATGCACTTGTTACTCGGTGGCGATGCAACCTGAAGTACTCTAGAGGCTCGTGGCAAACCTGGAATATGGTTCCGCAGACTCCACATTCCAGGTGCGTCCCGGACATAGGAGCCATGAGGCAAGGCAAACCTGGAATATGGTTCCGCAGACTCCACATTCCAGGTGCGTCCCGTACATAGGAGCCATGAGGCAAACATAGGTGACTTGACCCGAGTTTCAAGTTGGGTAGGCCTTTGGAGTGTTGGGCCGTCTCTGAACCTTGTGACCATTCCATTTGGCAACTTGACTTAAACTTGAGGTTGGGTCTGCACTCGGGGTGTTGAACCAACGCAGAAAAAATTAACAAAAGGCACAAAGGTATAAAGTATAAAAATTATCAGGCATTAAAGATTGCAAAAATGGGTTATTTACAATAGTTTTGTTAGAAATAAATTATGTTCCTAAAATTATGTAGAGATTTGATAACTCGTCATTAAAAAAAAAAGGAAAATACCTACTAAAATTTTAATAAACTGTCAAAATGAATAAATATATAAAAATACAGATAAGGCCAAAATTTTGACAATTTTGGTATTTTTATTTTTTGAAAAATGGAAAGCAAGATATTGTTTCTTTTTAATCACAATATCTAAGTACAATATTTAGCAATAAAATGTCCCCATGCTATAAAAAATGAAAGACATAAAGGTGCTTCCATTCGGCTAGACAAGTTTCTATTTGCCAATTCTTGTAGTCAGGCCGCCAGTCCAGTTAGACTTTAATAACTTTGTTTGTAAGCTTTTGAGCGTCTAATCTTTGATCAAATGGTTCAATGTTTTACGCATTTTTAAAAAATAAACAAAAATTATGAATCATTTTGAAATGAATTATACCATCGGTTGGGCCAAAAGACTCTACTTCTCTTATCACTGCTTCCAACATATCCTTATAGGTCTATCTCTTGTCTTTTTTTAGTCTTCTATAGTTCTATTTGAACCAACTCATACCTCCTTACAAGTGTTGTATTGGGTTTAGTTGCATATTACGCAAAATGATAAAAATACTAACAAGCACGTAAACAAATTTAAAAAATATCTCTCATTTTAGAATAGTTAAATAATGAAAATCTCTGGCTCTTTCTCATCATAATTTTGGCCACAAGGTTAAATATAGCAACAAATAAGAGGGAAAGAAACCGTAGTAGATTCTTTCTTAGCGAGTGCAAGTCCCATTTTATTTCCTTCTTTGTTATCTTTAGCATGCCATCCATGCACCAACGTCAATTTTGAAACCCATATTACAGATTCACAGAAAAATATTTCCACAATAGAGAAGTTTCCAATTTCTTCACTATACATGCCTTTTAAGACAAACCCATTTTACCAAATAATATTAGATGTTTATTTTATTTTCTATAAAGGCAAGTGCCCATACAGTAGGGCAAAGTCATATATCTTCTCTGAAGGCAATATATAATTGAGCACTCAATCTTAATAAGAGAGAGAGAGAGAGAGAGAGAGAGAGAGAGATGTCTACAAAAACACAGGCTCTCGTTGCTTGTATTTATTGTTTTGGGGGCTGCAGGCTTCTCCCATTCGATTTTGGACGGCAGTTGGTACCCAGCCAAGGCCACTTACTTCCCCTTTACCGATCCTTCAGAAGGCGTAGGTGTGTCTTCCCAACTTTACTCTTTTACTTTTTCAAACTTTGGATTTTTAATTTTTAATTTTTTTTTGTTTTTTTCTTTTGACAGAAAACAAGCTTTGGATTTTGGTTTTTTTATTTTGCTGCCCTGTTTGAATGACACTCTTATGCCAAAGAATGTGATGTACAAGATACTTTGACACTTTATAACACGGATTTAGAGATGTGCTTCACTATTCATATAGAAACCAATGTCGAAATTTTCACTTTGGAGATTTCTCCGGTCTGGTATTTGAGTTTGGACTTGGGGATTCTTTGAATATTTCTTGAGAGATAAAAAGGAAAAAAGAAAAGAGTAATGATCCTATAAGACCCTCCCACACCCGTGTAGGATTCCAACGGATCACCATTAAATTTGAGGTCCTACATACATGAGTGTGAGAGGGTCTCACAAAGTCATTTCCCAAAAAAAAAATATAAAGATTGGGTTTTTCAATGATGAAGCCGCCGAGGGATACACATACTTTGTAGGGTTGGCAATGGACCCAACCCGGATCTGTGTATGGCCCCTCTTATTTTTGCCAAGTCTCTATATAAACATTTCCCTTTTGTCTTTCATTTTAATTATGTAAATTTTTTTTATTCCTATTTTGACTTCACTCTCATATTTATTACCAAATTTACTCTCTCTATCCCTCTTAAGAGATGCTCTCCTATCTTTCTCTCATATACTAAATGAATATTTACTGTCTTCCCATACATACTATCTTTTTCCCTCTCTCTGCATCTTCTCTCTCTCAATAGATTCTCTCTCATCCTTATCTCTCCTACACTAAAAGAATGTTTACTTATCTCAATGTATTGTCTCTCTCCCCTCTATATAATATTAATTATTAATACGAAAGAAATTTATTATGTTTAATAATTTTGATTATGATAATTATTGTTAGCTGGGGCCATTACAATATTAAAATGTACAACATATATATAGATCATTAACAATAATATTATTGTAATTATAACATTATAATGACTATTATGATTACAAATAAAAAATTAAAACAATGATCAAATATTATTAACAGGTTTTACTCATATAAAAATAACTAAATATAATTACATGTGATAATTACAAATAATAATAATTTAATACATATATTTGCTAAGGGATTATATGTTATAGAAATTATATTATCACTATAAATAGAACTTATTAATAAGATTTGTTTAATAAGTGACATAATACCTAAGAACAAATTATTAACAAACACTTTTTTTTTGTGATTCTTATATTTACTAAGAATTATGTTTAATATCAAAAAGTTATAAATATAATTATAGTCATATCTGGAAGTTTTTATGACATGATTTGGAAATTACAATTACTTGAAAGAAAACTAATATTTTATTTTTCTTTTCTTTCTTATATTGTAATTTTTTGAAATTTTCATGATTAGTTTACACGAGTAAATAACATATTTACTAGCCAAAAAATATAAAACATTAATGAAATGATATATATAAAAAAAAGAAATATAAGTAACCAAGAATGCAAATTATTTTCCCTAATTTTTAAGAATAATATCTACTTATAAGTAAGTTATATATTTACCAATATAAATTTATTTTCCATTAACTGAAAATATAAAAAAGATAAAATACAAGAACAATTAACCAAAAAAATAAATTATATAAGTTAACAATGTATTGCTATAAAAAAGCAAAAGGTTAATATTTATATTGGTAAATGTAAAAGTAAAATAAAGAATAATTCCTTCTCTATTTTTCTATTTTATGTTTTTGGTTTTTTAAAAATTTTGGAATAGAACTTACTTATAGGCAAATAATATATTTACTAGTATAAGTAAAATTAACTTTATTTATATTAGTAAATGATAAAATTGAAAATGTAAAAAGGGGAAAAACAAAAGTGTACTTGTAAATTATAAAGATGCATAATATAACTGAAATTCATCATCATCCAGCCTTATCCCAACTATTTGGTTGGCCACACGAATCTCGCTCCGCTATTCCTCTCAATCAAGGGCCACGCTTTCAATCAGCCCATTGGTCACCATACTTCTTCTCACTACTTCCATCCAAACAATATAATTAAAATCATTTTTAAAAACATGCTACTTCAAAATGCAAGTTATAAATATACTTATATTGTGATATATTTTTGCTTTTTTATTTTAAATTTTGATAATAATATTTACTTAGAATTTAATTATATACTTACTTATATAATTAAATATAATTTTAAAGTGGGTTAGAAAATAATATAATTAAAAATATAATAAATAATGATTATCTAGAAGCCATATGTGAAGATGGATCAATCAAAATCTCTCTCTTTCTATTGACTCTCTTTGTAATCGAATATGTCTTTTGAATATTTTATTTTAGTATTAGCATTTCATTTTAGTATTTAGGACACGAACAATGCACATGCATATCACTAGTTTAAAAAATGAATATATATATATATATATATTTTAACAAATTTATAAACTATATAGATATCTTGATTTTTGGGTATGGTTCTGGTCTTGGTCCCTGTCTCACATTATATTTTTTGAGTACAATGACTTCGGGTCCGGGTCCCATAATATTTTTCAGGTTCGGTTATAGGTCCGACTGGACCCGGACCCCGACCCAACTTGTGGCCACCCATAATACTTTGGTTTTTGAAATTAAAGAATTGGATACTTTGATACCCTAGATTCTCCCCGAGTCTATTTTTTGTAATGGAAAATTTATGAAAATATACCAACATTTTCAATCATTTAACATTTTACCATTGTCAAGTTTCAACTACTCCAATCATGTGTATTCTGATATTTTTAAATTCAAAACAAAAAAAGTGAATAAAATGTTAAATAATTGAAGTCGCCCCCAATTTGGATCGGGTGATTTAACGTCAAGATCGTGGGACTAAAACCCATGTATTTGAGGTTAACGCAAGCTTCACTTTGTTACAAGTGGAAACAGATTTTTTGGGCGAAAATGAATTGAAACTCCTTCAATCACTTAAACAAAATAAAAGTGTGGGGGTTTGAATTAATTTTATTTTATACAAGATGTCATGTTGTGGCAACAGAGAGAAACAGAACATCTCACTCTAAAACTGAACCTTTTGCACGGGGATAATTAAGGGGGTGCTTGCGGTTACGGGGACCTTGTGCAGACCGGGTACGGGAAGACGAATGTGGTGGCCATAAGTGATGCTCTCTTCAACAAGGGAGCCGGTTGTGGTGGATGTTATGAGGTAAAGTGCGTTGATAATCCCCAATATTGCAAAGCAGGAACCTCTGTAAACCTCACTGCCACCAATTTCTGCCCACCAAACTATGCCTTGCCTGGAAGTGATCCAGGCGGCCTCTGCAACTCCCCCAACAAACACTTTGTCCTGCCTTTCATGGCCTTTACCAAGATTGCAATTTGGAAGGCAGATATCATGTCTCTTCAATACAGAAGGTGGGTAAGCGAAATGGAAACAGAATTGGCTTTGGCTTTGAATTCTTCTCTCTACAGTAGTTTGCATAGTTTTATTGGTATGATTCTGTCTCCCTCTCTATCTTATAATTTATGTTAGGATTTATAACGACAACAATAGTCGGTTATGGAGTAGTCTTTTGGTCGGCTTTCCCGTTCTTGAGGACTTTCTGACCCGTAGGCTTTATAGCAGACCTGCCTTGCTGACAGGGAGGTTATGAGGTAGATAGTTACGCCTGCCTTCACTTAGAAACTCTAGGCCACTGTCATGCTTTTGAAACTAGATTCACTCATTCTTGTCTCCAATTGCTCTTCCATATCTTATGATCTATGTTAATTGCTATTCAGGCATCGACGTAGTGGTAGGTATTTTAGTTTGGGTCATAGTTTGAGTGAGGGATGGATGTCAATGGATCAAGTATTTGAAGTTTGCTTAAAATGCATAAACATTTTATTTTATTTTATTTTTTTTCTTTTGATAGTGCATTACTCTAAGAGAAGCCAAATGAGATTCACCTGATCTTACCTTATGTTTAAAAACTTTGTTTAGGTAATATTAATTAAGTACAATTAGGTCACAATCATTTTTGGTCATTAGATGTAACTTACCCCAAGCCACCCACTCTCTCAAAGGAAAATTTGATAAAATTTTTTTTTTCGATTCTTGTATAGAAAAATAACCTTCCCCTAGCCACTAATTTTGGGTCAAACAGCTAAGGCTGACTATATGCCTTTTCAAAGAAGAAAAAGAACTAGTTTGACACCTATTGGTTTTAGTTATCACATTAAAAACATCAAATAACCTGCCCTAGATTGATGTTTTCTCTACTAACCAAACCCATCGGACATGCATCAATTGATGGTTTACATGGCATCACTAAAATGAGACGGTCTCAAAAATATGCCTTAAAAAGAAATTATGTGCTCATCTTTCCTTTTGACCTTATCTGCATCTTCCCATGAAGAAAATTGATTGTTCTCTCAACTCTCCACAATGCCATCGATCATCACTTCAATTTTCCCTCATTTATCATGAAATTCACCTCCAATTTCAACTGAAATTTCCTTTTTCGGCCCAAAAAGTGGCCTATTTTCTCTATTCACTACAAATTTCCCACTAAATGTAGTTAGACTTTTAATGCAAACTGTCTCATTGCCTAATTCCTGCTGAATTCTGGACAAATTTTACAGAGTCAAATGTATCAGACAAGGCGGAATGCGTTTCAGACTGACCGGCCAAGGCTACGTGATCATGGTTTTGTTAAGCAATGTGGGTGGATCAGGTGAGGTTACAAATGTGAATATAAGAGGAACACAAGATGGTTGGATCCCTATGGGAAGGAACTGGGGCTCTATTTGGCGTGTTAATGCTGATCTCAAGAACCAGTCTCTCTCTTTTGAGGTGAGGGCAAGTGATGGACCTATTGTTACATCTTATAATGTTGCTCCTCCAACTTGGCAGTTTGGCCAGACCTTTGAAGGCAAGCAGTTTCCTTGATGAAACATTTCCTCCAATTTCTTTGATTTTTATTTTTATGTTGTGGTATGGGCAAAGTCCTTGTTTGGGTTTGATCTATTTTTTTTGACTAATGTTCAAAACTTTATTGATATTCTAAAAAGAGATTATATTAGAAGAGATAATAAGAGAGTCTAGGTCAACACCTCCTTTAGCCAAAGCATCAGCAATCCCATTAGCCTCCCAAAAAATATGGGAGAAAAAAATGTGTAAGGAAGCTAAAATATCCCCAGACTTGTTTGGGTTTGACCTGTTGATTTGAGTTATTATTCGGTAAATGCTCTTGTTTAGATCAGAGGGTTTTCATTTAAATGGTAAGATTATTAAGATAATTGATAATTCTCTAATAACAGAAGAAAAAGGGCAAACAAAAATAGAAGAATGCTGAGCTTTGTGAGTAATATTGGCAGGAAACAGAGCCATTTTATAGCACATTATATGTGTACCATAAGTAAATATTTTTTGAAAAGAAAGGGTATTGTGTTTGTTACTTTTGTCAAAAAGATGTTATATTTCCTCAAGAGTATACTGTGCGACCTCAGCTTTAACTTTAGGACCCAAAATGTTGTGGATATAACCTCTTTAACTTGTACATTAACCTCAATAAAAACAAGTTCTAATGGCATACTCCCACATTCAGACCGATAACTTTAGGATTCAAAAATTTGAAAATATAACTTCTTTAACGTTAGATTAACCTCAATAAAAAAAATTTCCTAAATTGCACATTCCCACATTCGAGGAAGTAAATGTAAACCATACACCTGAGGGAGTATAATATGCGTCCCCTTGACTTTTTTCCCACGGTTCAATTCCATCATGTGAAAAACTGAAAATCAGGGTTCTTTCGCTTTTCTTTTAATGTGATGTCGAATCTATCGTTTGTTCTGGCTCAAATTCTAACCCAAATAACTCTATTTTCAGTCCTTATTTTTATGTTTTTTTTGGTAATTCAGTGGTAATGACGAGCCCCTACCTGTTTTTTAAATTGTTAGTGATTTTTGAATGCATTAGCTGAGAATGGAAGCTTACAATCTTTATTTCTATATTGTTTTGTTGTTAGTGCATGTCATTGATTAGTGTTAGAGCCCGGCTTAATTGGTTACTGCTTGACAATTTGTAACGCTACGTCCTAGGCTCAATTCTTACCAAGGGTAGGGGCCCGTTCCCCACTGACTTTATTAGTGTTATAATCAATATTTATGTGAATAAATAAGGTTAATCTAGAATTCACCACCTTAAAAGTTAGAGTAATGATCCTATAAGACCTGCCCACACTCATATGTGTAGGACCCGAAAGCATCACCATTAAATATGGTACAGATCTCTAGAAAAATTAACACTAGAAAAATTAACACATGGGTATGAGACTTGACTTTTTTAAAAATATGTGTCATATTTAATGGTGATCCTGTGGGGTCCAACACACATGGGTGTGGAAGGGTCTCAAAGGATCATTACTCCTAAAAGTTAATCTAGAAAATCTTACTCCAATATTTTTTATATGGTGCCTTTACATTAATGAAAATTACTTTTGTTTCATTCCTTTTATCAATAAAAAGAAGGATCATCATTATCGGAGACTTTTCCAAATTATTTGGGTTGGTTACACAAATTCTAGGCTATTCTAGTTTATTAAAGGTCATACCCTCAGTGAGGCTATAAGTTCATATATATTTTCTCACTACTTCCAATCACGTATTTTTTGGCCTACCCTTTTTTTAAAAAAACCTCCAACTTGAAGCAACTAATATATATCATATTTGTTGGAAAATTGGTGGGTGAAATGGGGGCAAAATATGATATGATTTTGAAACATTAGAAGCTCGAATTTTTCATGTTTTTAGGCACGTAGTAGCGCTATCTTAAGATGATATTTTTCCACTTTTAATATTATATTTGATGCGTATGAGAAGGGCAATTCGCCATCGGGATACAGGAAAGCAAAGAGGTCTTTTTGATGTTTCTAAGCTCTATGTATCCGAGCTTGGAACCCATACACTATCAAAGTCTTGATAATTTAGAGTACATGGACATAATAAAAAGTGATACTTTTTGCTTATGCACCCAACTTTTATTGAGATTATATATAAGGAGATCATTTATTTTTTATACAAGGTGATCACAATTACTTATAATCATTTGATGTGAAATCTTATAGCTTGGATGTGTTACAAAGTTCGAGAAAATTCTTCTTGAAGTTTGAGCTTGGTTAATAGTGCCACCCAATTTCATATCCAGTGTTTAATATTAATTATGATTACCTTGTACCAAAATTAAATAGTCTCGTATAAAACGGGCAAATTTGGGTGCATCCTTATTGGAATATGTCGTCTTCCAAAAATTAATTTTAGATATGGATTTAAGATCATGATCATATCCTAGAAGTAGTGAGAAAAGATATAGGGACTTATTGCCTCAAAGTATGGTATTTGATAGAGCTTAATGATAGACTAGGAATTATATAGCTAACCCCAAATAGTTGGAAAAAGACTCTAATGATGATGATTTTTAATATATACACTCTGCAACTTAAAAAATGATATAGGTCTTGTAATAAAAATGAGTGGTCAGAAGCAAAGTTTTTATGGCCTATTTCTTAAGGTTCAAAACTTGGTTTTTTCTTTTTCAAATTCATAATGTTGATGGTCAAGAAGATTATATGCCCCTAGAATTTTAAATCCAAAATCCATCTCTAAGATGTACCTTTTTAGAAAGGAGATTGTATTTAAATAGATGTGCCTTAAAACTCCATCCTTTCGAAGTAAATAATCTGCTCCAATCCAAAGGTCAGTCCGCATGGGAGAATCCCAATGTACACTAATCCTCATTCACACTATCCATTCAATGTCTAAAAGCGATGGTTGGGATGATGTGAACTACTATAGGAAATTTCATTACAATCGTTGAATGCATAACTTAATCGTTGCATTACAATGAAATTATTTACCTTTGATATAAGGAGGTCATAATTATATGTGACCATCTGATGTGAAATTTGAAAGCTTGAGTATATCATAAAATTCAAAAAATTTTCTTTTGAACTTTGAGCATGATCATTAGAATAAATGCAACCACCCAATTTCTCATCCAATATTCAATATTAATTGTGACCACCTTATAATAAAGACAAATGGACTCATAGTATACTTTCCCCATCAAAAAAAAACTTTCTTCGAAGTAGAGGATGCAATCTAAGGTAAAAAGGCTATTTGATTGTCTTGTGCTTACTGTGAAAAGGCTATCCTCACTTTTGTCAATAAATATTAAATGAGGAATACTTTCTATTTGTGAATGATGTTCTTAAAGAACAAGAGACGAGAATTTACGAAACTCTCTTCCTCTCTTCCAAGAGGAAGAGAGAATAAATTAACGTGGAAAGAGAGAGGATAAAGTTGAGATATGAGATGAAAATGTACTACACCATACGTAGCAAGATTAGATTAGACCTCTCACTTTGGATGATCAGATAACCAACCGATCTTACTCAAAGGAAAATTTGGGTTTGGTAAACAACCCTAAATTTTGAGTAAACAGCTATTTAAAAATGGTTGGATTATTCTATTTGGGCAATGAGAAATTATCCAATGCAACAGTTGTATAGAAGTATAATGCAACCACACCTCTAGAAAACTATATTTTTGGTATTTGTAAGATTCTAAAGTTTGCACACACATTCTCTTCATCCTCATAATCAATCCTACCAAAAAAGAATTTCAATTTACACCCTAGATATGGTCAAAATTAGTACCTATCCAACAATGAATCTCGACCATCCATTTGGTAAATTTCAAGATCTAGACCTTAAGAAATTCAAAATCATTTTTTTTCTTAGCATTATTAATTTAATGATAATAATTCTATATAAAAAATTTGGGAATAAAAAAATCGTTCTGAGGCCTATATCTAACCGTCTCAATAAAATAGACGGCTTATATTAATTGGGCTAGAATGAAAACTGTCTATAGCATTTTTTCAAAAAAAAAAAAAAATTGTGATTGTTCTTTAGAATGAAAAGGGTGTCCATTTAAAAATTTGTATCAAGCAATCGTCTCTTACATGGTTTTTTAAGATGGCTGCATTATACTACTATACAACTGTTGCATGAAATCATTTGCTGTTCTAGAATATACCACACTCATTGTGAAATTAGAATTTACTACATTAAAAAAAAATTACCACAAAATACCCTTATGTGTTAAAAAATAACTATATAAATAGTCTATATATTTCAAGAAAGGTTTAATCTTTTTAAAATCCATTCAGATCTCAAATTCAAATTGAAAAATATTTCATTGGCTTTTTAAATGACAAGTGGATCTTTAAAGGGATCAAAATTACAAATATGTTTTTCTCAAAAAATTTAAGCGACCTATTGTTTATGCAATTTGAATTTTTGAAAGGGCATCTAGCTGTAAAAAATTTCAAAGTAAAAAAATTCTAACTTCATCATTAGTACAGTATATTCTAGAATTTATTTTATATTTTAAAATGCTTTTTATTTTTTTTTATATATAAAAATCTAGTCTACCCAGTCTTGCTTTGAACTAATATTTTAATGAAAACGGTTTCTATGAGTCCATGTAGAAATGAGCCATCTCTTAAAAATCTATTTTTGAGATGGATTTTTAGACTTAATTTTTAAGGACATGTAATCTCTAATACGGAGATCATGAATATGAAAAAATAAATCAATTTTAAAAATTAAAAATAATAATTCTATTAAAAAACATTTTTTTCAATTATTTTTTTGGACAGGCCACCTATTTGCATCCATCTTTAAAATATATGTTTTATACTTTAGGATCACATATTATAAAATAAAGTGTCTAACATTCAAATAATTTTACATATGTAACTAGACCACTTCACACTAGTCGGCAATTAATACAATCCACATATTTAACTAGACCAAGCTTGAAATAGATGAACAAACCGTTTTCCTTCCAAGGAGGTAAAGGCGAAAGGGACCTTTTTTATTTACTTTCAAAATAAAACCATAATGAGAAGAAAGAAAAAGGTGGACATGATATTAAACCCGTGATATATTGTTATCACTTAATACCAACTCGCCACACGCCACGTGCCACCCGAATCGAATACTTTTTATACCACTTTTATTAATTTCCCAATACTTTTTATACCACCTCTATTAATTCCAAAACCGCTTAATTTTGCATCCACCTTCAAAATTTTACAAATAATAATAATAATTCAAAATATTGTACAATCTCTCCCAAAAATGCGATGCTCAAACACGACGGGCTTTTGATCTTCAAATATCGGGCTAACTTTTTATGAAATGTAACACATTTTATGTGCCAAATCGGCATTTGAAATTAAAACTATGTTTGTGTAGTACAAAACAAGCTTACATTGAAATTGTATCTGCCAGTGCGACGCATTCTCAAGTTGTGCCGGTCAATAACATTTTGTGTTGGATCGGTTTAGAGAGAGAATAGGAGTTGTGCCGGTCAATAACATTTTGTGTTGGATCGGTTTAGAGAGAGAATAGGAGTGCGATAAGAAAAAAAGAAATATGAGTTCAAACAAGCGGTAATTTTAATATAAAAAATCTATTTTTTTACATGATAGTTGTAAAAATAAACAAGATTAGAGTTAATAATGTGATATAAAAATATTGGGGGATTGACTGCTACGACGCGCATAAAAAAATACAATGTAAGAGATATCTATAATTTTTCCAATATGGAACTCTACAATGGACATTTAGGGTGCGGCGTGCTTTTCTCCAATTTTGTCCATGGAGAGTGCTTAAATAGGGTTTTCTCCAATTTTGTCCATGGAGAGTGCTTAAATAGGTACTGCATGCGTTTTTTTTTTTACAATTTCCAAAGTTACAAAATTACCCATCCCTCGTGTCGGCGCCTTCTTAGATCCGGTTTTTTGTAAAGAGGAACGTGTTCCCGTGGGAGCATGATGCCTTATTTCATCCACAAAAGAGTTGTTTAAGAGTTTTTTTTTTTTTAAAAAAAATATATATATATGATAGTATTATTTATTTTTTATCCAAAGAGGTTACAATCAATATTGACTATTAGATATGAAATTAGATAGATAAGGTTGTATCATTGATTGTGTACAAATTCCAAAATAATTTTTTTTGAATATTATGACACTAATATATTGGATTTGATATCAAAGTAATTGTAGCTTCATTGTACTAAAGATAAACATTCTCATAGTATATAATCCCTACATCTGAAATTTCAGGATGTACTTGATATTTGAAAAAGGAAAATTCACAAAATGTTTTTATTGTACTTTGTAAATTTAAAAACAATATTGTATTTCATATTCTACACTCAAATCGAAATTTTTTAGAGCATAAAGTGTACTTAATTTTAACATTTCTCTATATATTAGATTAAACTTAAATTTGGTATCTTCATATTTCATCATATATATAAGAAAAATAAAATAAT
Source organism: Amborella trichopoda (assembly GCF_000471905.2). The sequence continues at coordinate 617,497 of NW_006500031.1, forward strand.
AAATAATCAAAATACCCCCATGTTAAAAGGGTACTGTGATAATTTTATTCATTTTGGATTATTTTAACATATCAAATTTGTATTTAATCTAATTAATTTAAAAATAGATAAAATTAAAATACACTATATGTTTTCAAAAAGTGAGACTCGAGTGTAAAATATGTAACATATGGAATTATTTTTAAATTTCTAAAATAAAACAAGTTTTCTATAAATTTCCTATGCAATTTTTTTTTTTTTACTCATCGTTCAATCTTGTAACGTTATTGTTATTTTTTTCAGGCACATAAGAAGCGTGATTGAATTCTTTCTAAGTTGTTAGCTATGCTCAAGAAGCTTCAGTCCCTAAAATTTTCCTGAAAATTTTAAAGTAAATTTTCAATCAATTTGAAATTTAATGTTTCAAATTGACAGCATGCTCCCGCGGCAGCAGAAATTGATGTCACCCCTTCCCTTTCAAAAGTGTATGGTCCCCTTTCGGGGTCCCACAACTATTTAGTCCAGATTCCGGAAATCATGCTAAAATGGAGTTTTATTTGTGTTACTGTCCTTGTCGTGTAAGCAGGTGTCAAAAGCCAACAACGCTAAGGCGTTTAGGTTTCTCTCTGCAAAAGAAAAAGTTAAGAGCACTTGCTTAAGTAGCATTTGCTGCTAAGCTGAACCAGAAAAATGCTTCTAGAGAGAGAGAGTTCAAAACTCCTTCATGGAGAGAGAAGCTTGAGAGATTTGAGACGTTGCTCTAATTTGTAGAGAGAGAGAGAGAGTTGGTTGTAAGAGGGAAAGATCCAGGAGCAGGACCCAAATCACAGATAGGCCTGGATACAGATCTGGAAGCAGTTTCCCTATCCTTCTGAGAGAGAGAGAGAGAGAGAGAGAGAGAGAGAGAGAGAGAGAGAGTAATTATCAAGAGAGAGACAGAACAATGTGTGGAAATAAGCTCTGTTTACTTCATCTTCTTATTTTGTGGGGTGCCCCTTTCTCATTTTCAGCTTTCGACAATAGTTGGCATCCGGCTCGGGCCTCTTACTATGCCCTCAAAGACCCCACAGAAGCCACAGGTAACACATCCTCTTTCTTTGGCATTTAAAGCCGAAAGCCATTCTTGCCGAAATATCGGCTGATTGCTTTTTTTGTGTGATTAACAGTGAGACTGTTTTAGGGTAGGTACATCAGTATTTTTTGGCTAATTTTTAGGGAAATTTGGTGATTTCAGGTCTATTTTGGGAACATTGAAGAGAAAATAATAAAAATAATAGAACTTGTTTGCTTAGGAGAATTGCATAAATGATACGTATCAATTCCTTTTTCATGGTTTTGATTTGTGTTTTTCCTTTCTTGATGGTTAGGGATGGGTTTTGTGGGTTTGCTTGCATGAGAAACAGAGGAGAAGGTGGCGGGATGTATTAATGAAAGAGAAAATTACTTGCAACAAATGATGTGCATGAACTTCTAGAGTGATAAAATATGTTGTGACCTGTGACTATGGAAAAATGATGCTGTTACTATTAATTGAGAGAGGAAATAAGGCTTTTGTTATGAGCAGCTATGTCTTAATCCTATGCTGCAAGTTAATAATGGCTATGTTAAGTGGAGCTTGGAGATCGTCTTCACCCATGGATGTAGTGATATTAGATCTTGGTGTTTTCTGAGCTGTTTATTTTCATTTTGTCTGTTTTGTGCTATTTGTTGTTGGTTTCACCTATTTTCTTCCTTGTGATCGAGCACATCTGGTTAGGCTTTGGCACAATAATTTTGAGTATTTGATAATCAGATGATTGATCTGTTTACCTATTTTTCTTTATATGTTTATGTTAGAATTAATATACTAGCAGAGGTTCTCCCCATACACAGTTTACCTGCCACAGACTCAAAGAGAGATATTTAGTATTGTACTCTGCAATTGAGGGAGAAGAACTGATCAGTGTATGTGTGTGTGTGGGTGGGTGGGTGTGTTTTGTACTCTATTCTTCCTACTGTTTCACCCAGTGTTTTAAAAACTGAACAGGTGGATCGAACTGGTTACCCACCTGTTCCACGTTAGCTCGGAAGTGCCCAAGCTAGCTTTCTGGTTCTCTAGGGGTTTTTTGTATTGACATAAAAAACAAACTGGTGGGAACTGATTGCAACAGGGCGAAACTGGGGTTTCTTAGACTCAGACAGCCCACCCACCCGTTCTGAGCCTGCTCACCTGTTTTTAAAACACTGGTTTCACTATATAGATGTGAGATGCATTCATATTTTCCTGTTGTCTTCTTTTCTACCATACACACTTTTTGAGAGAGAGACTTCTATTTCTTTAAGTGAGAGACATAACCTTTGCTTGAACTCATTCTTCTTTGTTGGGCTTGTTCAGCGGGTGCTTGTGGGTATGGGAACCTAATGAAGAGGGGTTATGGAATGAGCACCGTGGCTTTGAGTGATGCCCTCTTCAACAAGGGAGCCAGTTGTGGGGGTTGCTATGAAGTAAGGTGTGTTGAGGAGCTGAGGTATTGCATTCCGGGCACCTCAATCATCGTCACTGCAACCAATTACTGTGCGGCAAATTATGGGTTGCCAGGAGATGCAGGGGGCCTCTGTAACCCGCCGAACAAGCACTTTGTGATGCCCATTGCTGCATTTGAAAAGATAGGGATTTGGAAGGCTGGTGTCATGCCAGTTCAGTACAGAAGGTAATTGAGGATCTCTCTCTCTCTTCATATCTATTTTAATTATAATTGTATTGGTTGTTTTGATGAGACTCTTATCATGCTCTAATTGCACTTGTTTTCAACTTGCATCATTTCTATGAAACCAATTGCTGGAGAGTAAATTATACAACCAACAACGATCAACTTTTCTAATAATCAAAATAACATAAAGAAAGTAGTGGTGAGATACGATCACATACACCACGCCATCCAGATCGAATGATTAAAGGAAGTGGAATATCCCCTGGCAATTATGACCTATCCTAGATAAAATTAGAGATATTACTAAGGGATAACTATTTTTTTCCGGTCACATCTACAGGGAAAAGGACCCTTCACAGAATATCTGGCCAATGAGATTATCTCCAAGACACAACTGCTGGTGATTAACTTAATAGTTTTATATAGTCCTTACTTCTTAGTGATATTTTTGACGTGATATGTATGTAGATTAATTTTGTGCAATGAATAAATACTTACTCTTAATTTTGCACAATTAATAAATACTAAGTAAGTATTGAAGAAGACATACTATGGTGTATGCACACTTGATATGGTTGGTACTGCATCACGCCCAATTTGAGAACAACTCTAAATTGACCGAGTAGAGACTAACTATGACTCCACCACAACCAAACCTTTCTGAGGGTAAATCCATGGAACAAAGCCTAATCCAGTAATTAGGTTTTCTAGTGGAGGTAAAACATTCCATAGAAATCAAGTTTAATTTCTAGCATTTAGTAACTTTTTGTGAACGTGCATGTATAACATTAACACAATGCAAAAGCTGGTTTTATCTCTTCTTCCCTCCCTCCCCTCTATTTCTCTCTCTAGTTCTTCTTATTTCTGATGAATCATGATATTAACCCCCAAATGCGGGCAGGATACAGTGATCATCAATCCTAAATAGACTTCCATTCTCTGTCGCATCCCACTGAAACTTCCCACCCAACTTTGGCAAATTTATGCTGAAACCTGTCGAGTTTTGAAGAAATTTCAATCTAAACCTGCTAAATCGGTGGAACTCTGATGGAATTGAAGTCTGTTGTAAACTCTTCTACTGTGGCTGAGATCCATCTAAATTTTGGTTCTTTATCTCACTAAAGTAGTGGCTATCTTTAGTTATCTTCTAATTCATCCTGGTTATGGTGATCTTCAGGATCAAATGTATCAGAGAAGGGGGAATCCGGTTCACAGTGACTGGCCTTGGCATCTTTCACTCAGTTTTGATAAGTAATGCGGCAGGACCAGGCGAGGTTTCAGCTGTGAAAATGAAGGGTTCGAGAACAGGGTGGCTACCAATGGGCCGGAATTGGGGCTCAATTTGGCACATTAGTGCCGACTTTAAGAATCAACCTCTCTCTTTTGAGGTGACTGGAAGTGATGGAATTACAGTGACTTCTTATAATGTAGCTCCCCAAAATTGGCAATTTGGTCAAACTTTTGAAGGCAAGCAGTTCCCTTCATGAAACCCCTCCTGGACTTTGTTTGGTGTTCCTTCGTTTTGGTGCTCTAGCTGCTGGCCGTTGTTTGGCTTTGGTTATTGAGTTATTATTTATTGCATGTCTGATGCCTGATAGCAAAGTGTTGGTCTCACTCTTGCTCTCTTTGGAATGCGATTGTATCTTTCTCACCAATGCACAGGGATTTGTCTCCCCTGCTGGAAAGAACTATGATATATTGGTGATGGCATCTTTTGGAATGAACCGGTTCTAGGTGGGCAAGGTGGGCCGCCTGGACGGTGGTTCCACAATATGGCGTCTAGAGTTTCATTCTCACCAGGTCCTAATTTAACATGGAAAAATGAATTAGGTGCCTTTGAGTTGACAAGACTTCAAAATATGTCTCACATAACTCATTGACAATGTGATTTCCAGGACATAAAATCAAACAGATGGGTGATAAGTATCGCTATGATGTGTACCTTATGTTTTTAATAACCAATAATTTGAAGAGTAACATACTGCGTTATGTCGGTACTTAATGTAGCTGAGATATTCTAAGGGAGAAAAGCCTTCCTCAAAAGTTATTTATAGCTCGAACATCACAAAGTGAAGTTACCTTGCATTATTAACTGTATGATTATTAACTGCATATGGAAAGTCTTACGTCCCATCAAATTACCCTGCTTCATAGAAATGCTCTGTAGCCCATTTCAATATACACCTTTCTAGTGGATTCATCATTTCAATGGATCGACGATTAAAAAATCATTGAAGGACCCAATTTTACTCGAGAAAAATGGACCTGAAGTTCTCAAAGTGGTGCAAATATGACTATTCTGGGTTAATTGGAATAGACTATTTAGTTCCGATGTTGAGATGATATTAAAGATGGAAATCTATATAATCAAATTATCGGGATCATGGATGTTTTTTTTTTTAAAACCAGAGGTTTGTGGATGATAAATTCTTAGGTTTTCGAGTCCTGAAATCATAAACAGAATGGATAAATGAGGGTGTGCCACGCTTTTTGGCTGAGACTAAGACCTCATCGAATGCTTTTCTTTCAAAAGTTTAGGAATACCATTAATAATTAAATCTTGGACATAACAGAAAGAAGAACATAGAGATATTTTCTTTTCGAAAACTATAAATATGGGTGTTTTTAACAGAGAAGGGCCTTCAACAAGGGGAAGCACTTTTAGAAGAGAGGGATGTAAAGGTGAGCTTGTAGAGCACATGGGGGGTACTCAAGGCATCACAAGAGCAGCAGTGACTTGAAAAGAAACCAAAATGTTGGCTTTATCTTTCTCTTTTTATGGATGGGTTTGCTTGGATTGCAAGAGATGCATTCTTGAAGAATCAACAAAACCTTGATCATTCCACCAAAGACAATTGGACCAGCTATTCAATTCTTTGACGTGATGCCCTATTACCAGTTTATTAACAAAACTTTATCATCAAAAGTTTGTAGGTCATGGTAGTCATGGGACCAGCATTGAAATGGGCGGATGACGGTAGTCATGGGACCATGTCAGCTACATTTTTCATTTTTATATTGGATTATTTCAATCAATGAAATGTGCGCAGGTTGTAGCAGTCATTGAACCCTTGTAATAAAGTTTAAAAATATATATTCCTAGATCTATAACGAAATGACGAGATGGCCGAGTTGGTCTAAGGCGCCAGATTAAGGTTATGGTCCGAAAGTTTATGTTTTTTTAGCCTTATCTTTAGCCTTGTCATATCTCTATCGATTCACTTATGATCTATCCTCCTTTTACCATCCAGTCCAATTTTGATCAAGAGAACCACTTACGGTTTGATTTTAGATTCGACATCTAAAAGTAGTGTAGACACATAACATTGTGATTGGGGCAATCTTAGCTCTCTATTCAGAATGAACGGTTGGATAAGGGGAGGGTAAATGACATTGTGATTGGGGCAATCTTAGCCCTTCATTTAAAATGGACAGTTGGATAAGGGGAGGGTAAAGCATATAAAGCTTGCCCTTATCATTTTTATGTTGGAGTTTGGTAGTGTTTTTTTATGTTTTAGCCTTATTATTTTTATGTTACCGTTTCCCGGTGGCCTTGTCCAATCTTTATCGATTCACCGAAAACTATGTTTTAGCCTTATCATTTTTATGTTAGTGTTTCCTAGTGCCCTTGTCCAATCTTTTATCGATTCACTTAAAACTAGCAGATTTGTGAGCTATTCGGATGCCATTAAATTTTTTGAATCGACATTTATAAGGGAAAGGTTTCTATACTTTCCCTACAGTATAGAAGATCTATGCTTCCCTTACCATCTAGCCGTCCAATCTTGATCAAGAGAGTCACTCACCGTTTGATCTTAGATCCGACA